>CM076580.1:349545116-349783682 GCA_034641835.2 Pinus albicaulis
TGTAGACGTCAGAACTGCGACAACCCAGCAACGTCGGAAGAGAGACAGTATGAAAACGTCGGAAGAGCGACGTTCCAAACGTCGGACCACATATCGTCGGAATTACGACATCTTCCAGACGTCGAAAGAGTGACGTTCGAAACGTCGGACCACGTTTAGTCGGAATTGCGACAGTTTACAAGCGTCGGAAGAGCGACGCCAAAACGTCGGACCACGTTTAGTCAGAACTGCGACGGTTTATGAGCGTCGGAAGAACGACGTCAAAAACGTCGAACCGCATTTCACTGGAAGTGCGACAGTTTACAAACGTCGGAGGCGCGACGGTTTGTGAGACGTCGGAAGAGTGACGCCGGTTCGGAACGTCGGAAGAAGTGTCGATAGTGCGACACTTTTTTCTTGCGTCGGAACGGCGACGGCAGGACAAACCACGGTTTGTCTGCCCCCGAACTGTCGCTCTTGCGACGAATATGTGTCGGAATAGCGACGAATTGGCCGTCGGAATTTCCGCCAAATTCTCTAGTGGGTGTTATTGTCTTATGTTCATGCTAGTAAGATGGTCCCATTATAGTTCTACATTTATTTTCTTTATGACCAAATTTATTGCAAAGAGAACATTCAATTTCATCTTGAAGAGGTGACCAAACATTATAAGAAGATTTCTTTGCCTCGATTTCATTCTTTTGTTTTCTTGCTTCTCTAGTCATAATAGTTTTGACCATTGAAGCATTGAACATTGAAGCAGGAAGAATTATAATGGCTTATTAAGTAGCTTTCCCTTTGATTATGGTAATATTGTTTTTCTTGAGAGGTATTGATCCTTCATTTTTTTTTTTTGAGAATAATTCTGATTATTGCTTCCTTTTACCGAATTGACATAACTTCTTGTACCTGTTTAAGAAGATTTTATAGTTTTTTATGATTCACCATTTGAATTGTATCCAAGACCTATCTTGATTAGTGGAGAGCATTTCACTTTGACGATATCTTCTAAAGTCTTGCATCCTTTATAAAATCTAAGATTTAGAGCCCTTGTTTTCTCAAGTTCCTTTCTTAGACCCACTACTTCAAGTTCTAAATTTTCACAACACCTTTCCTTTTCTAGGACTTGTTTCTTCAAAACTTCTTTAGATAATTTAGATTCTTGTAGATGAATTTTCAGCTAAATTATTTCTTCAACAAGAGTATTTTTCTTATACATACAAATTTCCTTTTCTTCTAGAGCATTCATAAAAACATCATTAGGTTCATTTACTCATTTTTATTCAAATTCCATAAGAAATTGACAATATTGATCAGATTCAACATCCTCATTATTGGAAGAATATTCACTATCTTTGTGTGTATAAAAACTTTTATTATTATCAAAACTTCTTTTATCATTCCCTTTTGGAGAAATATTTCATTTCTCATGATTTTATTTATAAGGAAAATTAGTAGCATAGTTACCAACCGTTCCACTGAAAAAGAATTTGAAAGGAAGCTTACCTTTAAACCTGTGAATTCCTACTTGAAGTTTCTTCTTGAAATTCATTTCTTCTTCATCTGAAATGTAACATGTTTCCTTAAACTCGTCCTTTCCTTCCCTTTGTATGTAGCTTTGAATGTTGTTTCTATGATATATGATGGACCCCCTTTTCTCATTTCATAAGCTATTAAAATCCCATGTAGCTGTTCAATAGAAATATTCTTCAAATCCTTCATTTCTTCAATGGCAGAGACTTTGGAATCAAACTTTGAGGTTAGAGATCTTATAATTTTCTCAACAACAGTAGAATATTTTATTTGATCACCAAGATTTTTCATTGAGTTAATTATCTCATGTGCCCTAAGGAAAAATATTGCAATACTTTCATCATTATGCATGATGATATTCTCATATTGAATTCTAAATGTTTGAAGTTTAGTGCTCTTTACCTTAATGTCACCTTCATAGGTTTGTATAATCTTATCCCATATAGATTTTTAGTATTCAACTACATGAATTTCACAAATTTTGATTATTCCAAGCTTCCTAAGCGAGCATTGAATTCCTTTGCATTGGTATCATATTGTTTCTTCACTACATCATCTATGAGAATGGAGGATGGGTATTGACATACTCCTTCAACGATTTACCATACATCATCTCCAAGTGATTGCAAATATTCTCTCATTCTAACTTTCCAAAATAAAAAGTTAGTTCCATTAAACAAAGATGGACTGATAGAAGATACTCCCTCTTAAATGCTCATCTTGATGGATCTCCCTTTATGTGATCAAGCTTATTATCGGGGGTGGGGGGTGAATCCGTATTTTTAAATTCAAACTTCCAAATTTTATATTATGAGAGATATATTGTACTCTTATTAAGACAATCTGCATGTGTAATCTACTTCGGAGAAGGAAACAAGCGTATATCCAGTTTAATGATTTTTTATGTATTCTATGATATGATTATCCTTAATCAGTGCATCAATAGATTAATTAATTTTTATAATGCAGTAAAGAACATAAAAAAATCACAAAAAATACACATAGAACACCAGGAATTTAGGTATAAGCCCAATATGGGAGAAAACCACCATTGTTGTTGTCTTTCGATTATTTATTATGATATAAAGAAAATTATTATATTTGTACTGCTACAGACTCTTGTCAGTACATAGGAACCAACCTATAGAAGGGTACAATCTTCTATCGTTCTCCAACACCACTACAAGGTAGCTACAACCTCCTGAACGTGTTTACCGGCTTCTATTGGAAGGGATATCCTACCCCCTTTCTGAATTTTGCAACTCTCAACTCCTTGTGGACCACTTTTCAGAATATTTCAGACTGGATTGACCTATCAAACAATCATCACACAACCTGTAGGTAAATTTTCATCAAATTTCCAAACTAGACCCATATCAATCATAAATAAAAAAAAGACTGAAGCACTGAATCCGAGACACTGTCACACTAAAAATAAACTAAAATTCTAAAGCATCAAGTCACTAAATGCAAAACCCAACCAAAAACAAAAAATACTAAAATTTTCATGCTACAATACTAAATAAGACTCGCGTATATACATGCTTTCTATGTATAACACCTGCGTACATATCCTAGAGTACTGATTAATCATTGTACCATACATAGACTATTACACCAATTATAGATCATTGAACCAATCACAGATTTTTGGACCAATTACAGATCATAGATCATACCCCTAGTCAAAATTTTGTACCATTAAAATTGATCAATTCGACCAAGTCATCTTAATTTTCACTATCGGACATAGATCATCGTGATAGAGACATCATCAATAGATAAAAACAAGTAAACTAGACATCATCAATTGTAAACATCAATCTTCATAGAAAAACCTAGTTTGTATACACGACTTCCATAAGGAATATCAGTGTATGTACAAACTTACCATGCACAACACCCGTGTACAAATATGGACATTTTTAAAATTATTTCAAAAAATATATACAAGACCATACAAAGGTAGATCCACGTATGTACATGACTATTCCCAAACATACCTGCATACAGATGTGAAAAAATTTCACTACAAACACAATTTCACTTTCCCCAACCTTTACTGTCAATACCACTGAATCCTGAATAAATCATTTAGATCACATTATCACAATTTCATTAATATTATCTACTTAGACATTCGCAACAAGTAAATTAATCAAGAATATATGTCAAAATATTTCAGATTTTTCAAATCATAGTCTTCTCCTTCCTAGTGCACACTTGTTTTAGATCAAATCATTAATAAACAACCCAATACTTGCACACACAACACCTTTATCTCCATCTCTTTATATAGCTTTAGCCTTAGTCAATACCTTAGGCCCATCCCTTAGTAATATCATTCGTATTCTTTGACGAGATCAAATAACCGTTGTCACAATCATTACATGTGGTTCAATACCATGATAAAGACCCCTGGTATCCAGATTACCATAACGTAGATTATGTACACCTATTTTCTTCATATTACCACGTATGTACGTGACATTGCTTCACAGGAACCACATATAGTTTCTCAAACTTTACCTTTACCATCCATATGTCTTTGAACTAACATTCCTTTGTTCATATCAGTTGTAACATTTGTACGAGTCTTCGTAATCATCCTGTTATCACAATGGTGACTTCTTTATTAAGTAGGTTTCCATAAAGGATAACACATTAGCCATAGTGCCAACAATTTTTTCTTTTTTCCCCCTCTAAAAATTGATGATGTAACCAAATCTTATTTTATTATTTCCACTATTATTTTATAATATTCCTTTAGAGGCAAGTGGGGTTAAACAATTAGGTTTAACCCTAGGTAATTGATATCCATCCTTCGATCATGCCAAAAATATCTCCACCATTGATAGGGACACGTAAAAGGTGTCACATGGTCATAGCTCATGTGGTTGATCAATTTTAGTGTGAAGTGGAGAAAAGTGGACCAAATATTGTCATATATCCCACATGCAAGCTATAGATTCATCATAGTATAGTAAAAAAAAAAAATACCAAAGTTGGAATATTTATTATTAATATATCTATGGTATATAAGGAACGACTAAAAATACAAGTGATTATATACTATTAATAACCAATATTACCAAAGAGGTTCAGACTTGTTAAATATGTATATTGTATTCCTAAGGTGGGAAATTTTAACTACAATATATAAGGAGATTAATACCAAACTTAAGAACTGTGAAGTCAGATATAACATTATGAACCATATAGAACACAAGGAATTTAAAAGAAGGCAAGGAAACATAAATGCCATGTCATGGTAAGAGGATCACTTTTGTTGAGACACCTAATGAATGCAAAGTTTAGAAGTATAAGATTTTGATTAGCACATTGAAGAAATTTCAATGAGATAGCCTATATAGAGGTAATATGAAATGAAAATGAAAATGCTATTATTGGTGGTTAATAATAGAAAAAAAATAAATAAATACATAAAATTGGGTGAAATTGAGGTATGTTACAATTGAAGAGCTATCAAAGGTTATATTGCATGCCAATGATCCTCTAAGGTTCAATTGCTACATGTTGTGAATTTGAATTCATTTCTTGTGTACTTTATCTCTTCATAGACAATTGATAACTTGTAATGCATTGTTATTTGGTTATAGTGGTGGTATTGAAGAAATTTCAAATTTTTCCTGGTATATGGAAAATTCTTTGTGTATTTGTAAGGTCATGTTTGAAATTTACCCTTGGGAGAGTGAAGACCTATTAAAAATTAATGCAACAGTTCATGGAATTATTTTTACTTGAAAAAATAGTGATGTAGCAACAAGCTAATAAGATTTTCCCAATAAAACAGGATATTTGTGATGAAAATTAAAGATGTTATTAAGGGACCCATACCTAAAGTACTGAATATTCAACTAATTCAATCGAGCAAGTAATAAAACACTAACATTCACCATATTGTGTTCGTTGAAGATAAAACTTTGGTTCAAGGTGAAAATACTATTTTATTTTAGAAAAGGCTAATTGCATGTTGGTTTCATTTCCATACTATTTCTGTAACAAAAATGTTAATATATGGAAATTACCACAAATTTGGAAATTTCATTTCATTAAGATAAACAAATTAGTTGTACATATATAAGTATTAAACAATAAAACGAGGTCTCTAAAAGTATTAAAGAGGTTCTTAGCAACTTAGGTACTTTGGTTTCTATTTTTTCATACATTTTCAATGCATTTCAAAACATCATAGTCTAACTCTTCTATGTTTTGGTCCTTTTCTAGGAATATTTTCTGGTCAATTTTGCACGAAATATAGTAGGGATTTGTTGAAAGTATTAATTAATTTTTAAGCAACTGAGGTACTCTGGTTTATATTTTTTTCATACATTTTCATTGCATTTCAAAATGTCATAGTCTAACTCTTCTATGTTTTGGTCCTTTTCTAGGAATATTTTCTGGTCAATTTTGCACGAAATCCAGTAGGTGTTTTTTGAAATTACAAGTTCTACTTGTGAATTTTTCTAGTACCCTGGGGGGTTTTCACGGTGTTTAATCCATTTATGCATTCAAAAATTAATTTGAAACGAAAAAAAAATCATGATCTCGTAAAAAATCGTATCACTTAATTCCAATAAAGAATCAGGGTTTTAAGGGTGTTGAATCCATTTATGCATTCAAAAGTGAATTTTAAACAACAAAAAATCAAAATTTGGTAAAAAAATGTATTGCCCAACTCCATTGAAAAAAACCAAATTGTAGACTAGCTAGAATGTGCCCTTCAAAAGATATTTGTAGGTTTTGATTAACCTAAATAAAATGGTTAAATGTGAACAAACACTTGTACAAACCCATCGCTATCAATTACCCTGACTTCTAGAATTTTTTTCAATTTTTACAGTTTACAATTTTGAGAGTGGAATGGATAGAAACATTAACTAATTTCTCATTTCATGAAATGGAAATGAATGGTTTTCAATACATACTTTGAGACAAGTAGCACTTGAAGTTAGAAATAGAATAGGATAGACACGCATATAAACAATAGAAAGTAAATCCAAAATAATATAAATCAAAATACCAAACTTCATATCAGTAAAACTTATCCAAGAGAATTGACCACCATGGAACTTATAATTTATAGCGAGATGTGCATCCATTGGAGTAAGGTTGAGCAATCTCAGAGTTGGAATCATATGCCCCATCTTCCCATAAAATCTTGTATTTTTTTTCATATATATCCATGAATATATTTCTGATAAGAATAAGATAAGTGTCAGTTGATTAGATATGGATCAAGGACCTAAGTGATAGCTCAAAATTCAAAGTGTTCGAAAGAGTGTCGAACCTGAGCGACCGGATAGATCTCGTCTTCCTGATTCTGGCACCGTGAACAATTTGAAAAACCGACATGTATTAAGAAGCTATCGCAATTTGAAAAGTCCAGTAAACTACAAATTTTGGCATTTGACCAAGTTTGACTAGTCAAGGGTACAGTCAACAAAAAGAATATTCCTGGAATTGTCTTGGAATATTCCTTCTAGGCCAGTCATATTTGGACAAGTGGTAGGGTATAATTCGTTGTTTTTTGTATGATTAGTTTTGAGCCAGTCATAGGCTGCCACATGTCAGGCCCGGAGGCTGCCACATGGCAGGCCCGGAGGCTGCCGCGTGGCAGGCCCGGAGGACGCCACGAGGCCCAAGTTTGGTTATGAAAAATTTTGGTTGAACTCCACCAGAGTCGACCCCGAGACCTCCGAGCGTGCATGCCCACATCTTACTACTGGGCTATCAGTGTGACTTAACCATACTATGGCACGTGTTTAATTTAACGTCGAATGGTTTAACGTTTGGAGGAGTGGAGGGGCCAGACCCTCCCCATATGAATATTGCCCATGGTATAAGGGCTATACTCTAGCCGTTGTAAATAGAAAACCATTAACCATTATTTTTTGTGGTCACATTACAAAGGTTTAATGCGACGATTCATTTCCTATGCAATTCCATCGGTGGTTAAGGATTGAAGATCACAGGGTTAGGGAAATGTACCCAAGCCCCCAACCTAACTTTCACATGCACGGTTAATTCGGCGGTTAGAAGTGGCAGATTTTTTGGAGCGCCTTTAATTTTGGCGGATGTTTCCAAATAAACTGCAATTTAAAGTTAAGTCCTCCACAATTAGTGGAGCTGATTTAGGGGTCACTAGACAAAAAAATTTTAGGCTCTATCTCGAGCTAGATTCGACCATTCTGAGAGTGTGAATAGTCAATTTTGACTTTCTCAGACATTCCAGACTCATTGGTGAGGGTTTTAGAGCCATCAAAATAATATTGAGTAGGATTTTTCTTTATATAAGTTCTAGGGGCCACCAGGGCCACTAGGGGCAAGCAATAGTTTGAGGCCTATCCAGGGCAACTAGAGGCCTTTCTCAGGAAACCAATAGTCAATTTTGGATGTTTTAGAAATTATGAAACTAATGATGTGGCTTTCAAAGCCTGTAGAGGAATTTTGAAGGCTGATATGCTTCATAGAAGTTTCTGGGGTCACCAGGGTCACCAAGTGCCAACAGGAGAATGAGGCCTATCGAGAGCAGCCAATATCCATTCTCAACAAACCAATAGTCATTTCTAACTGTAATGATAATTATGAATACATTGATGGAGTTTTCAGAATCTTTTTAGGACTTATAAAATTTGATATGCTTCATGTAATTTTTCAGTGACCCAGAGCCAGGGGGTGCCACTAGGTGTTGGAGGCATAACCAGAGCAGCTGGAGGCCAATTTCTGCAAGTGAATAGTCTATTCTGACTATTTTGGACACTTCAAATCAAATGAAAGGATTTTCAGAGCCATTTGAATACTTTTTAAGGTTGAAGAGCCACATGGAAGTTTTGGTTAGCCGAAGGCCATCAGTGGATGGAGGCCTAGATTTGGGAGCCAGAGCTCATTTTAAGAAAATGATAAGCCTATTTTGGATGTATGATGTATTATGGAGATAGTAGGAAAGGTTTTAGGGAGAAAAAAGGATTTTTGAGGGAGTTAGTGCCATAGATAAGCTCAGCGTAGCTCAAGAGCACTGACTCAAGGAGACCAGTCTAAGGGAGCCGAGGTTCATCTTCAGAGATATTTCAGCCATTCCAAGGGTATAAATGGTATTATAAACCCATTGGTTCAATTCATATAACAATTGGAGTTGCGTTTGTAACTTGTAAAATAAATTTTCCATCCTAATCCCAAAGAGCCAAGTCAGTTGACAAAGCCTCAAGGAGACGTAGCCCACGATATTCGGGTGAACTCATTTATTAAATTCGCTTTTATATGTTGATTCTTATTTGTTTAATTATATGGTTTTTTCACATGATTAATATAAAAAAAAATAAATGTTCTTAAAGCACTTAAACAGTTAAAAAAATTACACCTGTTTCAAGTATAAATTTCCGCACAAGTCTAGAATAAGTTAGATCTTAATTATTTAACTAAATGGGAGGTTCTTGAAAAGAATAACAAGTTATCCAACCAATTTTTATATCAGGTTGGTATCAGAGCACTAGGTTTCTTGCTTGACAGAGCACTAGCTTGCTTGTTTGACTTGAAAGGTGTTTAACAGTGCAAAGAATTAACTCTTTGCAAATTGATTGATGCTTACAAGTTTCAATTTTCTAGAGGTGAAGGGAAGATACTGTTAGCTAAGTCCAGAAGAGGATAAGAATGAATAATTTTTAAAGCATTCTCCTTACCCAAAGGACCTCAAGGAAACCCTTGAAGCACAAGAGGTTTTTTTTTCAAAAGGCTGCTTGAAGAAGAGCTTGACCGTACAACCATTTTGTTCAGAAGCCTGGTCAATTGTTTTTGAAAGCTTTGTGAATTTTTTTGAAGTTCTTTAGTTAATTTTCATAATATGACAAATTCTTCAATTGAAGTTTTAAAATCCTCCTCCTTCAAAATATTCTTTGATGAAAACATGAAGCGAGACCTCTGCATCCTGAAGGATAGGGTGCAAATTCTGTATGAAGAAAAAAAGGAAAGAACTAGAATTCGTGAGAAATTGGTTGCTATGAAGAAAGAGAAAGAAGAAATTATTCAAAGAATGCATGATACAGATATGCAACTCCATCAGTCCCAAGAGGCCTTAACCAAACACATGCGTGAAGCAGAGGTAATTCACTCAAATTTGTCTTCAATTTCCTCTTTAGAAAGATGTGTAGGTTCATTTGAAAATCACACTAGAGGTATAGGGTCCAAGTTGATGTTAAAAATGGTCTATGAAGGCAAGGGTTAGGGAAAACATGCACAAGGAATGATTGATCCCATTTTTGTTGAGAAAAGACCTAGGAAATTTGGTCTAGGATATGTTCAATCTTATGGCGAAAACTCCAAAGCTATGAAGGCATTTGAGACAACTTCAAAAATAAATTTTCTTACAATTTCTAAACCACAAACCTGTCAAGTTTGTTTAAAGTTGATTTCCATTGTTTGAAGCCTATGTTTCATCAAGATGTTTGTGTACATGCATCTTATGGTGAGCATGAGAGTTTAGACAACTATCAAGACATAAAAACTGATGTTAGTCTTCAAAGGAAAGTTGGAGCCTCTACAAGTTCATCTCCTCATGAAGGTAAAAAATATGGACATGCAAAGCAACATTTGAGGTATAATTCTTCCCATAGTCAAGCTGATTATGCTTCTGATAAGCATGTCAAATCTGCATGCTTGAATGGAAGAAAGAGTTGTTGTTCCTATTATGGTCTGTGTAACCATGATGTTTCAAAATGCCGGAAGAGGATGAAGGCATACATGAAACATTTGAAGTGAAGGCAACTTGAAAAGAAGGTGCAAAATACTTGCACACATTGCCAAAATAAGGGACATTTTGTTTCCCAATGTTGGACATTGCATCCAAATAATCATCCCAAGCACATGAAGCAAGAGGGTAGAAAGACTGGCAAAAGTGGAACCAAATATTCCATCATTAATGTGAGAACAAATGTTTCACATGAAGAAGATTTTCAGCGGGAAAAGTCGCCATGGAAGTGGCTTGGTAAGAAGTGGTTTGACTTCTTGACACAGTAAGACATACATTCATTTGTACATATGCAAATTTCAGTTATGTATGCATGTATTATGTTGGAAACTTATGTTTGTTTGAGCCACCTTGGGTCGATGATCAAGGACATGATGTTCATCTACCTTCTATAAATTTCTCACTAGAAATTTCTGGATGAGCAAGGAAGACATAGTTCTTGATAGGAGCATAAGAGCATCTAAGGAGGGGAAGCATTAACTACCTTCGAGTTGTGGTTCAAAGGCACTAGCCAATCAAGGCAATGTGTATGAAGGCTGGAATAGTGAGGGTATTGTACTCTCATCTACTGAACAGATCAGGTAATCAATATTTTGGGGTGGTGTAATTAGATATGGATCAAGGACCTAAGTGAAAGCTCAAAATTCAAAGTGTTCGAAATAGTGTCAAACCTGAGTGACCAGATAGATCTTGTCTTTCGGATTCCAGTGCCAAAAACGGTTCGAAAACCCGACACCATATGAAGAAATTATCGCGATTTGAAAAGTCCAGTAAACTCCAAATTTTGGCATTTGACCAAGTTTGACTGGTTAAGGGTACAATAAGCAAAAAGAATATTCTAGGGAATATCCCTGGAATATTGTAGGAAATATTCCTAGAATATTCTAGGGCATATTCTTGGAATATTCCTAGAATATTCCTTCGAATATTCCCCAGAATATTCCTTCTGAGCCAGTTATATTTGGACAAGTGGCAGGGTATAATTCGTTGTTTGTTGTACGATTTGTTTTTGAGCCAATTAGAGGCCGCCGTGTGGCAAGCTCGGAGACCACCACATGGCCCAAGTTTGGTTATGAAAAATTTTGGTCAGACTCCATTGGAGTCAACCCCGAGACCTCTGAGCACGCACACCCACATCTTACTGCTGGGCTATCAGTGTGACTTAACCATACTATGGCACGCATTTAATTTAACGTTGAATGGTTTAGCGTTTGGGGGAGCAGAGGGGCCAGTCTCTCGGGCCAAACCCTCCCCATATGATAATTTTCCATGGTCCAAGGGATATACTCTGGCCGTTGTACATAGAAAATCATTAACCGTTGTGTTTTGTGGTCACATTACAAAATTTTAGTGCGACAGTTCATTTCCCGTGCAGTTTCCGTCGACGGTTAAGGATTGAAGACCGCGGGGTTAGGGACATGTGCCCAACCCCCCAACCTAACTTTCACATGCATGGTTAATATGGCGGTTAGAAGTGATAGATTTTTTGTAGCGCCTTTCATTTTGGCAGATTTTTCCAAATAAAATGTAGTTAAAGTTAAGTCCTCCACAATTAGTGGAGCTGATATAGGGGTTAGTGGACAAAAACTTTTTAGGCTCTATCTTGAGTTAGATTCGACCATTATGAGAGTGTGAATAGTCAATTTTGACTTTCTCAAACATTCCAGACTCATGGGTGAGTGTTTCATATCCATCAAAGAACTTTTGAGCAACATTTTGCTTCAAAGAAGTTCTAGGGGCCACTAGGGGCAAGCAGCAGTTTGTGGCCTAACCAGGGTAGCTAGAGGGATTTCTCAGGACAAAAATAGTCAATTTTGGATGTTTCAGAAATTTTAGAACTAATGGTGTGATTTTTAGAGCCTGTAGAAGACCTTTTAAGGCCGAGATGCTTCATAGAAGTTCCAGGGGCCACCAGGGTCACCAAGTTCCAGTAGGAGAATGAGGCCTATCTAGATCAGCCAGTATCCATTCTCAGCAAACCAATAGTCATTTATGAGTGTAATTATAATTATGAATCCATTGATTGATTTTTTAGAAGCTTTTGAGGACTTCTAAAAGTCGAGATGCTTCAGGGAAGTTTTCAGTGACCCTAGAGCCAGGGGGTGCCACCAGGTGTTGGAGGCATAACCGGAGCATCTAGAGGCCAATTTCTGCAAGTGAATAGTATATTATGAATATTTTGGACATTTTGAATCCAATGAAAGGATTTTCAGAGTAATTTGAAGAATTTTTAAGGTCAAAGATCCATATGGAAGTTTTGGGCAGCCCAAGGCCATCAATGGATGGAGGCCTAGATTGGGGAGCCAGAGCTCATTTTGAGCAAATGATAAACCTATTTTGGATGTATGATGTATGCTGGAGACACTAGAAATGGTTTCAGGGACAGAAAAGGATTTCTGAGGGAGTTAGTTCCATATAGAAGCTCAGGGTAGCTCAAGAGCACCGACTCAAGGAGACCAGTCTAAGGGAGTCGAGGTTCATATTCAGAGAGATTTCAGCCATTCCAGGGATATAAATGGTATTCTAATCCCATTGGTTCAGTTCAGATAAAAATTGAAGTTGATTTGTAACTTGTAAAAGAATTTTACCATCCTAATCCCAAAGAGCCAAGTCAGTTGTCAAAGGCTCAAGGAGACGTATCCCACGATATTCGGGTGAACTCCTTTTTTAAATTTTTTTCTATTTTTTAATGCTTATTTGTTGCATTATATGGTTATTGCACATGCTTAATATCAGCAAAAATAAATGTTCTTAAAGAACTTAAACAATTAAAAAAAATTACACCTATTTCAATTATAAATTTCCGTACAAGTCGAGAATAAGCTAGATGTTAATTGTTTAACTAAGTGGGAGGTCTTGAAAAGCGTAACAAGTTATCCAACCCATTTTTAGATCATTAGTAGTCCCAAGAATCCACTTCCCATCATAAGTAAATTTGACTAGTGTGATAAATGATCCAAGGCTTGGAAATGTTGTTTTTTCCACCCTCATAGATGGTTTCCTATTAATCTAAATATTCACATCAGCATATCTAGTAACAACTCATCCCTCCTGAAATAAATCTCCCATGATAGAAATTTTTACCTCTCGCAAATTGATGACCATCATGATAAGTATAGGAGAATTTCAATGGAGGTCTATTAGAGACAAGACAATTTCCGCCACCAAGAAGTGGAATGGGGTAGGAGTGTTACTGCATAAGATTCTAACAGGCCCATGATTTGATATCTAGTGGTCAACAAAAACCCACTTAGCCTTGGCCCTTTCGACAAAAACCATGAAGTGGGTGAAGTCTCACCCGACATGCTAATGAGTGATTATTGGAACTAGGTTTCTGTAGCCTGATAGGAATTTCTATGACCTATGACATGGGATTCCAACCTATAACAACTTTACCATCACCCTAATAATACACACTACGTAGTGCTTTAATCCCTTGGCTCACAAGACAACGCACTAGTCAGAACCGACAGTGCGCGAGAGGTCATAATGAGTTATGCTTTGAACCATTAAACGTTATATCGAAACTTATCCAAGATTAACTCCTTTTATAGGAAGAGAACATTATATATTAACCTTGACCTCCTTAAAAACATCCAAACCATTAACACATTTACAAGTACCAAAAACCATTATAAACCCATTTAAAATATAGAAATTCAGTATGCATAAAAAATATTATAAAATCAGGCATTAATATGAAACATAGGGGGAAACTCATCCATCCATAAAGTTATATTAGCATAAATTATAAAGGAATTATGCACTGAGTTACATCCATCAGACCAATAGGATCATTGTCCTTTCAAATATATTCCATGTACAAACAGGAACACAACTCATAAATTAAAACCATTACATATAGATATGCATGAATATTACAATCGGGTTACTTGACAACTACCAACTATCACATACACACCTACGACTAAGGACATACAAATTGAGGGATCACATAACCAGGAATAGGTTCCAGACTTCCACTTTCTCCGTTTTATTCTCATCAAACTCATATTCTATCTTCAATGCCCCTTTTTATCCTCGCCTGGAAGCCCTTCGACTATTCTCGTACCTCTACCCAATTGCTCTAGTGGTCATGCAAAATATTCAAATATTTTTTGATCCCATCCTTGAGCTAGCCCATGCATAATAATGATCCTTGAAAATATATCCTTGTCAAACTTTTCCACTCCACCCTTTCTCCTCTTACAAAATATCTCTAACCTCCTACCAACCACAAAATCCTTTTCCGACTCCATCCTACAACAAAAATCTAATTGTCAATATTTCCTTATAAGCGTGTCCTATCCTCGAGTGCCACTATCTCCTTCCTACATGACATCCACCTGAGCCATGCTTTACCCCTTGTGTCAACCCTATGTTATGCTCCATCCATACCATCCATTCTCCTCAATCCTCCTGCACAATCCAACTCTTAAAAAAATTAAACAAAAAAAAGTATGGGCTTCAATAGGCCCCCAACACAAAAATGTGGCTTGTCCCGAGCCACACAGCCCTCCTTCTATCCGCATGGCTTCGGTATTTCTTCGTTGTTACCGAGCTTGTATTCTTGATTCTAGTACAACAACTAAAGGGGTAAATAAGGAACCAAGTTTCCTTAGATTTCTTTGAACATATGAGGAGGGGTTAGCCATGTTCCCCCTCCCCAAAACGATGCTCTCAGAAAGAGAAAATTGACCACCACTATTGCTCCAAGTCTAAGTTCTATGTCTTACCCAGACATTTATCTCCTTCCTGTTGTTGTACCTGCTCCTCCCTTTAGCAGGTAATGAAAATATTTTGGTTTGCTTTCCTTTTTCAAGATAGTCTAGGGGTTATTGGGGTGGTTTGGTTCAACCTTTTTCAACCAGCCATCTCGTTTCCTCAAACTGATTCCAACTACTTTTACCCACTATTTTGAATAGGGATTCTTTTTTATTTAAAGTAACAGTTAGGGGTAAGGTTACCCTATCCTAACAACATGCATGAGGGGAAAACCTTGTTCCATTGCTATAGCTCCTAAAACAGGAACTATCACGACACCTCTCTGCCATATGGACTTGCGAAGCCTTCCTTCAAGAGGTGGAAGGCTCGACTAGCTCCTGAGACTATGACATGAAATAAAACCCATCTCAATGAGTGTTGGGGACCCTCCTTTGTTTGGGTAACCCAATAAAACTTTACCATTCCTCTTGAGATAAATTTCCCATTCTAATTTTGTCGACTTTGGCCTATTCAACGCAATATTTTTTCCCACAGTCACATTCTCCTATCGATGCCAATACCTAGGGTGTCTCTTCTTACCATTTCCTCACCCAATATCATTCTTCCTTTAACTCCCTATGCGCATCTTAGCATATCCCTTCTTCTTCACACCACCCTTATGCGAACCTTCCTTCTTCAACTCTGAACAATCCTTATTCTCAATGATCTTATGCTACTTTCAGACTTCCTTTCAAGCTTTTATTTGTTCTCCATTCATCTTTTGGGTAGTATTTTATAGAATTCCATGCTTCCCTCTTCATCTCTTGCCATATTATGATATTGATGTTGCTATTATGACTCTGTGATCTGAATCATGGTATTCCTACATAAACGTGGATTGAAATATCCCTTTAGATAAACTAGATATTATGGCTAACACATGTCATATTTCTTGTCCCATTCATTTGATCTGAATTTGAATGTTAGTTTTTCTATACTAATTTCATCTTCAAATTTAAAATTAGTTTGATGATCTTATGCTTTATGAGCATAGGTTTCCTTGGTGTTTATGAGTGTAAAATAGGTAAATGAGCTGAGTTTTAAGTTAAATTCAAGAGAATAAAGCATGAAAAACAAATGCTGAACAATAATAATAACAAGTATAGAAAATCATCACAATTGATCCATTAACACAATGTTTTAATGAAGGAGTTCACCCCTCTTGGGCTACATCTCCTTGGTCCAACTTCCAAGGCTCGAACCTCTGTATTAGTTCAAATGTGCAAAAAATTCAGTTTACATTCACCTACAGCTCCTAAAACTTGATTCAATGTGTCCAAAATATCACAAGCATTCAGAAATGACTCTTCTTGCTCTTAATTTGGTCAAATTTTGCCAAAGATATGGCCAAAACAATTTTTCCTCGTAAACTGCCTCCAAACTTGGAGAAGACTCTAGTTAGCCCCGCCAATTATGGAGGTGGCTCCTAATTTAGAGGTATGTCGAATATTCCACCAGAATAATCTTGGGTTTAACTTAAATTTAAAATGGGATTAGCTGCGGATAAGCTCGTGTTTAGGGCGCATTAAGCGCATTTAGTGGGAGCACATAAATGAGGTTATGTGGTAAGGACATATGGGGACAGGGCTGGTCCCCATCCTTCTCACCTTCAGAGTAACTATATGATAATAAGTATATATGGTGGACATAACATATTAAGAACTGCCGATGTGGCTTACTGGTAAGCCCGTTTGTTGGCGTGAGGGATGTCGTGGGGATGACCCCGACCTCCACCAATCCCTTGTAACATTTTTTCTCCAATGAAATGCACTTTACCATAAGGTTTGAAACCTTATCTTATATTTCATATATGCACCTAATTTAATATATAGTTTTAACTTTGGTTTGTACAAAAAAAATGCACCAGCAAATATTTCATTCCCAAACCTTTGAAATATGAATATTTCGACCATGTATTGTAATTCCAACTTTGGCATATAAAATCAATCCGGACTTTGGATAGGGTCCACCAAAGGGGGTACGTGGTGGCCCTTGGATTCACCACGTGTCAACCTTTTTTTGGACGATTCCAGCCATATAAAAAAAAAAAATTTCATTGAAGCTTAGGAGCACATTACTAAAAAAATTTCACCTTCAAACCAAACCGACGAATCCTGCTGTGACACTTTTCACAGTGTCATTGGGAAAAATTGAAGGATATTCCTAGAATATACCTTGTATGCTGACTGGGCTTCCATGTCATCCTTTTGTCGTTTTCTGCAAATTTTTTAGTTGTTTAGGAAAACAAAAAACATTCTCTATCTTCTTTATTCAGACTCCATTTTTGACGAAACGAATTGCCCCAGATTCTTGGCGACGAGATCTTCGATGTTGTTCAGTTTCTAATCAATTTTGAGCACTTTAATTTTTGAGCTTTTACACTGAGTACCTAATCATGAGTCTCAACCAATATTGTCTCTCTTAGCTCTATATTAATCTCATTCGGCTCCTTGTATCAATAATCCATGGTTCATTTAACAACTCATGCACTTTATTTTGTCATAGAATTGGATTTGACAATTTTATTAACCACTTTCTTTCATTTCAATGAATATTTCCATGTAGGGAATGTTCACTTTGGTGCAGTTACTTTCACGTGGTCTTGTCCCTCACTTGAATCTCCGCGCCTTCACATGTTAAAATATGCCGTCACTGGTGCGCCTGGTCTATGAAATTGTGACTCCCATCTCTAACCTTGAATTCTTCACATGATTATTATGTGGCAGGGCTACCCCCAACATAGCATGCTATCCATTTTTTATAGTAATCCTGCACTAACCTACCTTTGGCTCAAACTTTTTCCTAATAGCACACTAAAGTGGTTTGCACCTTTTCTTCCTAATGACTCCAATCATTAATCCAACTATTACTACTACCTATTCAACCCTAACTTATTTACTTCAAACTTTACATACATATAGGGGATAACACCCCTTCATATTAACCCTTGTTTAAATTATCTAGATTATGAGAAGGTGGCACAATTTTGAATTGTACCCACCCTCTCGCAACACATAATAATTCCATTTGCCTCCACATATTCGACCTTGGCTTTGATAGCCCCTTCCACTTCCTCAAAAGGGTTTAGGGTTCGGTCTCAGTACTCAGAGAACAAATTTGCAACCTTCTCTACAATGTTGTTGTCCAAATAATTCCCAATGGATGCCATCTTGGGAATTTTCTATGTCCCAATGTTTACATTTCAAGTTATGGTAGACTACATGTACTTTGCATATTGAAATGGTGATCCACGTGCTTCATGTTATATTTCTATCTATGAGATTAAAATTTTCCAAGGATCATCTTCATCCTCTCCTTACTCTGATGCATTACAACACTCCAAAAACTCCTACAGTCACTATAAATACCAATGAAAAAAGCATAATGACACATTCTCATCCATTGTTGGTTCCTTCACATAAAAAATATTCTATCGCAGAACATTTAAGGCTTCATCTAATGCTAGTTCTTATGCTTCAAAACTAAAGGGGACCCTAAAATTTTGCACCATTTCGTTCCAATTTATTATTCCTTAGTGCACCTCTAACTCACTATACCATTTAGCTATAATGTTGTACAAAGTGTGTATGAATCGATGTACTCACTCCTGTTGTGGCACTCCTCCCTTGGTCCATGCTACAATGGACCGCTTTAGGTGTGTCCTAGGGAACTCCATGCCTGAATATTTACCTCCAAGGAGCCCAAGTTGGTCCCAAATATAACATTCATCATTTTCTTATATTGCTTCCATCTTGTGATGTGTTCTTTATGTGCATCCCACCATCTAGTTGGTGTTACGCACAATACAATATCCAGTGTGAGAATCATCTTACATTATGGTATTTGGTCGTCATACTCCTTTAAAAAAATATACTTCTAACAATCCATCAAAGAGAGGTGGGTTGTGCACTCCAGTTCCTATCCAGTGTACTATCCTCGTGACATTTGCATATCTCCAAGTTCTATCATTATGCAACCAATTTTTCCAATTCTCCAAATATTCTTCTAAATCTAAAGCACAAAATCCAATATTATGCTAGCTTAACACTCCATCATCAATGGGGTTTACGTAGTCTTCCTGTCGAACGGTGAAATTATAAATATTGTCTAGCTCCTTCCAACTAATCTCACCTTTGACTGGCTCGACATACTAGTGTCCTTCATGCGGGTCCAATGGGGCTATGACTCATATATCTGCACCCTTGAAAATCATCTTTCTTTTCTTTACATTAATAATTACCTCATTTTCAACAAATCCCCAAAAAAGTAGGATAGGGATTAGTTTCATGCACAATATCAATCACCTCAAAGTCAATATTTCTTGACACTCCATCAATGTCCATTGGCACTCTTATCAATTGTCCAATAGGGAATATATGATGTTGATTCACCAACCTGAGCTAAATCAGGCACTAATACAACTTTGAATTCCCCATCATATCCCACATTATTTTTGGTAAGATATTTACATCGGACTCCAAGCAGAAGATGATGTGATCCATCTCGTATTCCTCGATCATTGCACCAAATCAAAACCCTTTGCTATTTATCTTCCTGCGTGCCAACTGGTTTACTGTTTAGGGTGAAATCTACACAGTGGTTACCTTAGGTCCATTAAAACACTACTCTACCATCCTCCTGAACTTTTCCAAATCTTGAGGGTACTTTACCAACTCTAAAAAACTTTGAAACAAACCTTGAACTATATCTGTTTTCATTTTCTCTCTTCCTATAGTGCTATCATATTGTTGGGCCTCCAACTTGTCATGATTTTGTAGATGAAACCATTCATTTTCACATAATTTCATTCATCCATTGTCATCACTTTTAACCATGTTTCTTCATAAATGCTCCAAGTTTTCGCATACATGTCACATGGTTTATTATTATTATTATTTCAATTATTTTTAATGAATTAAGAATAATTTTGCATGGTTTTACTACTCATAGTTTGGCCAATTCAAGTTTTTGTAGCTCAAGTCAATTTTTGTAGCTATCTCCATAATTAAGGTAGTATCACTACTCTAGAAGGAAATATGGAACTTGGAATTGGTTTTTGGAAGCTCCAATATGGATTTGTGTTGGTCAAATTCCACCCAGTTCACACATGTGAACCTCCAACAAGAAATCAAAAGAAAAATGCAACCGTTTTGAACAGTCAACTTCAAACGCGTTTTTGGAGCAAACTAATTTTTTTTTAGAAAAAACGGAAACATGGGTTTTCTTCAAAACGAGCCCAATTAGGTTATACATTAGTGGTTTCCTCAAATTCGTTAGCATTTGGGACATTGTATAGGTTCTTTGGGGCCCTATTTCGAGATTGTGTGAGCAAAAAATGCACCGATGTGTCAATTAATGCCTAGTTAAGCAAAAAGAGACTAGAATTGACTGTGCTTTAGTAAATTAACGGAAATGAGATGTAATTTGAGTTCTTATTATTAGCCATACGGATCTCAATATAGTTTTAATGTAAAAATTATAAAAATTCTTTAGCTAGAAGAAAATTATCATGGCCAATGTATTAAGTTGAGATTGTTGCTATCATTCTTGAAGGAATGCTCTATTTCAAATAATACAAACACTTTGTTTCATGGTGAAATTTTGAAGTGTTTAGGATTTAATCCAGTGATCTAAAAATTCCTACATCCTGACAGTCAACATGAGGTCCCCCTGCAGAGTTGTGAGACAATATATTTATTTTTTTGATTTTATTATTTTCATTATGCGTTATTTTTATTTAATTTATGAAATATATAGATGTTTTGATGCTCTATTGCTCTATTTCAAGCACAATTTTCTCATCAATATTTTGTTTGTAGCAGAATAAGCGCTCAATATTAAATAAAAAAACTACAAAAAACATTTACTTTGAATTTTTTTTTTTTGATTTGCTTTCACTTTCTTACATAAGTTTTAAGGTTGAATTGATATGATTAGTTTTGAATTAAGAAATGCACACTAGTAATTCTTTTAATTGACATACTTTAGAATAGTTTTCAATTTCCAAGCTTCATAGCTTTAGATCATTTTCAATTTCACAATTAGGATTCCTTTAAAGTTGAAATAGATTAAGTTTCCTTCTAGTTTCTTTTCAATTTTATAGAGTAGTCTTGGCTTTCAATTTCATAGAATAAAATTTTCATTCAAGTTCACTAGAATAAGAGATTTCAATTGTTAGAATATACTATGAGGGTCTTTCATTCATGATATTTTTCTTTGAAATCACTTCTCAATTTTAAGTAGAGAAAAGAATGTGTACATGTTTAATTATATATAGTCTAGATTTCATTCCATTTGCAATAGTTCAATCTTCTTTTCCATGATCTTGCCATATATAAGGTTCATCTTCATTTTGTAATTAGAATAATTTCCTTTAATTGAAAGTAAATATCCTAGTACGTGCAGTGAATGTATACTTCACAAGTTCATGGAATCCCCGGTTTGACAGTTTAATGACAACTAATTTAGCTACAATTAAATTACCCAACTTTTTGGCATCATTACCAGGAAAATATACATTAGGAGTTAACTTTCAATCGCATCTCAATCTTAGTTGCATCCCTTTAATCTCGTTTTAGTACATCCTAGAGGTATATTCATTAAAAAAAGGAATAAAAAAGACTTCAATCACATACCACCCCCACTATATCACATGCTGCAGTAAGAGCCACATCACCTTCCACATCATAAATTCACATTTTTGTAGGTAGAATAAGAGGTGAAAAAAGAGGTTGAATAAATGGATGGAAATGATGAAAATGAGGGAGATCCTTTCAGATTTCCCATTCAAGAAACCGATATCAACATTCATATGAAGAACATCCCTCCATTTGTACTTCCTAAATTCAAAGGTATGAGATCAGAAGACCCATAAACCTTTCTTTTCTAATTTGAAATAATTTGTAGATCCTATGGATACTAATTACGCACTCAAAATTTGAATTTGTTTTTGGCAACATTGAAGGATAAAGCTCTTATATGGTTCATTAATTTAGGAACAAATTCTATAAGGACATGGGATGATATGAAAAGAGTATTTTTGGGAAAATATAAAGATTATTGCATACATCATGACCTTATAAATGAATCCTTTAAGATGAACCAAAAAGAGGATGAAAGCATAGAAGATTTAGTAGAGAGATTTACTTATAATGTAAAAATATCTAAATTGCATGATTTAGGATTAGACACATGAAAAAATATCCTACTAAAAGCTACAAGAAATGAATGGGTTGATCTTCTTAACCTGATGGGAAAAGGAGATGTCTCTCAATTGTCATTTCATGATATTTGTGAATTTTGAAAGAACATATCAAGAAGAAAACCAAGGTATGGAAGAGCCCCTCAAGATCTAGTTATGGAAAGAGTACATAAGTCAGAATCAGGATTGGTAAGTCAAACTAAACTTAACAATTTGCTAGACATTCTTGGTAATTTAAATGAACAAATTGATATGCTAAGAATGAAAAATAAACAAAAAGTTTAGAACATTGCTTCATTTATATTTTTCCCTAAAAGTAGAAAGAAATATGCTTTGCATAAATGTCCACTTCATAACATTAAAATTGTGAAATATGTGCAGGATGACATACTACTAAATATTTCTCGTCATTACCCTGGTTAAATGAAGTTTACCAAAGAAAAATCAAACACTAGAACAATATTTTCTTGTAGCTTGAAGAAGATCATGAAAAACTCATCAAATTTGTATGATGAAAGATCTTAATTCAAAATTTCAAGGTTATGCACAAAAATCTCAAGGTAATTGGAAAAAATCCTTTCCTTGGAACCTTTTCCATCTCAATCCCAACCTCAAAACCAATCTTGGAAACAAGGTTGGAAAGTGCCTTACAAAGGAAATCCACCATATCCTAGATATTTTCATTACTATCCTCAATACCAATATAAATTTTATCCATACCATTCACCTCCACCACAACATGAGTTTCACCCTCAGTTGACCTCAATTCAACCTATCCAATTACCAACCACATGAGCACCCCAAAGATCCATTCCCACTTTACTGCCTACACAACCATTTCAAATCCCTAATAATAAAACACCTCAATCCACTTGCAATGTTGAGGTATTTCAAAATGTTTCTTCAGTTGTCATTGAAGAACAACAATAACCAGAATAAGAAGATTCAGATAAGGTCCAAGAATCATGGATGCCCATTGAAGAAGAACAGTAGTTGGAACTTGAAATTGAAAAGTTTCTTACATGCATATCACCAGGCTATATGAACGAGGATCACAACTCCGAAGATTTTATTGGCATGATAACATAAGATATTAAACAAGGAAGCCAAGGAAGACAAAATTACATTGAACCTTTGTTCAAGACAGTCATTGGATCCCAGTACTCAATTTTTCAATAATTCTTTACATCATCTCAATCAAGGCAATTGGTCTCTCATATATTGGTACATATCAAAGAATATATTTCAAACCTGAATATGAGTTTATTTATAATATTGTTATGTATAGGGTTCCATTAGCAGTATTATTATACTTGAACGATATTTTCTTCTCCAAGTAGAATAGGATTAAAAAAAAAAAGAGTAAAGACAAAAATAAGTCCTATTGTGAAAACCAATGTACTGAAACTGGTGAGCAAAGCTCACAATAAGTTCTGCAATTTCATGATGGTTTCAATATTTTATTATGGTTCAAATAATTTTTTATGCTATCCTCAATTTGGTTGATGTGGGATTCCTTAAGGCCCAATTTCCAATGGATCTTGTCCCATTGACTTCAACACCTTTATCTGGGACCAAGATTACAGATTACTTGGAGTTCCGTGGAACTTGCATATATAAATGGAAAACCTCTTGGCTGAAAACAATGGGAATACAACAATGTCTCTTGATTGTCAGATCTTGCAAGTGACTCAACTTCAACAAATGCATTCATCCTTGATAACATGCACTCATGTACATTAAGACTCATTTACATTATCAGTAATTTGTCTTACATTGGTTAGTTATTTTCATCATTGATCGGTAATCCAATGATTTCTTTCCATGCTCGACTTCGACACATTCACTCGAATGGTAATAATTATACCATGAATTTTGGTTTTGATGAATACTATATGGCTTTATGAAATAAAAAACAACTTGAAACAATATATTTTATTAGTTTCTTACAGTAGCATGCTCATATTTTTGTTATTCAACAACAAAATGATGAAACACTACTACAACTCTTCTTCATTTCATTTCATTTTCCAAGAAAATTACATTAATTTCAAGTCATCATGCATTATGTTTCATGGTTTCTAATTCAACATACTTCATACAGTTCAAATCATCTGATTAGATTCAGAGAAAACAATTTTCAAAAGAAATTGACATTTTCTACAACTACGAAAAGTTGTGTTTTCTACAGCAATTGTTGTAGCAACCTGTTTTTTTGTTGTAGCAGCTTGTTCTAGAGCATTTTTGGCACAATATTGCAAGAAATTGGAGTAGGAATAAAAAATTCTAAGAAACTGGGTTTTCTCATATATGATAAATATAATATATGGTGGGAATAATTAAAAAAAATGCAATTTTGAAGGGAATTACAAGTGAGTTTTTAGGGCATATTTTCAATTTTCACCACTGTGCACAATTTAGGACTAATTTGGTATTTTTTCACAAATATCCCTTTTCTTCATCAAAATGGAATCTAGAAGGAATGTGGTGGTAAAAAAGGTAAAAATACACTGTTTCCCTTTCAAAGCACTCAATTTGGCCTTAAAATGATTTCATGGAATATGTTTTTGTTGCAATATTGGATAGCGCCAAGGGTGAAATAAGGTAGAAATTGCATCCGTTGGTCCTAAAATTTTAATGGTAAATGAATCATAGTAGGGTAAATAAACAAAAAGGTTTCAATAAATTCCAATGTATATTTTTCAAGAAATTGGCCTTCGCCACCTACAACCATTTCTTAATTTTCGCAATATCCATGCACCCATTGGCTGATATTTGTGTGGGAAGATGCATAATATTAATGGTAAGAACTTTCAGGAGAACTTGATTTATCATTTAAGAGAAATTAGAAAAACAAGTCTGCTATAAGAAGGGGAAAAATTCTGTGAACAGGTTCAAAGTGATGGTCAACACATCATGCAACAAAAGAGTACCTGAGCCAAATGAATATCAAAACAAACATATATTCATATTATCCTCTCATTAATTCCAACAAGAAATCTTGAGGTAATGATTAGCCTTAAACTTTTTAACTTATTAAAAATTCTAGAAATTTTGAGGAGAAGTTATTGCAAACATGTAGTTCTAATTTTTCTCCCATTATGTTTTTTCATACCCTTTAACAACCAATCCCATGAGCTATGATTTATTCTTTATCAACAAATTCTTGCTATCAAACCTCCATTTTATCTGATTTTACATCAATTTTTTGCTCTAAATTCCTCGATGTTTTCACTTAGTTCCTCAGGTTACTTTCGACATTTTGTGCATATGTTTCCGTTGTTTTAGAAATATTTAACATTAAAATCTTTATTAAAGATAATTTGTGTGTATGTAGGTTATGCATGCCTCCACAGAGTTAGAATGCACCCAGGTCACACGTGTGAGTTTCTAGAAGAAAATTGAAAAATCAACCCCTTCATACAGTTTTTAAACTTCCAACTTTTGCCTCTATTTGTGTGCATATGAAGAATAATATCAAAATTTTAGAACATTGGTTCATCACCCAGTATAGGAAATTGACTAAGCCTCAAACCGTTTCCCAAAATTCACCACCATTACAAAGGTTTCTTTAAAAAAAATTATAAAAAAAACACACATTTTTTCCAGAATTCTATGATCATGCTCAAAATGCAAAATTATGCACTAGATTTGGATTTTTATGATTAGATGATGGCTAAAACAAATTTCCATTGATGAAAAATTGTTTTTATTTGACATCACATCTTGATTGTAATGGATTAGTCAGTTTCAAGCCAAAATTGTATTGTAAGGATTTATATAAATTAAGCCATGGCTTCAAGCCAAGCTAGCAAATTATTGGAGCAAGATTATTGGTTCATATTCCAAGGCAACCCTCTTTTGTGTCTTGGACCTTGAGCATTCACGATGTAGGAGCCTAGGTTATATCTCCAATACAAAATAAATCTTGTGGCAGGTTTCATTTTTTTTTAGTTTTTATTTAGCTTGCAATTCTGTAATTTGATTTATTTTTAAGCGGAAACACGCTAATTGGGAGGGCCTCCCAACCCAACTTATTTTCCTCTCTATCATTTCCATCTTTGTGCATTCAAAATATATATTTGTTGGTGTGCTTGATTCGATTTGCAAGGTGTGGTGTGATTTTGTTGCTTTTTTATTAAGTACTAATAGTGTGTAGCATTTGAAATTTTGTGATTTGGTTTAATAGTTGCATTATAAGTTGGGGAAAAATGCACATCAATATGGAATTACACTCACTAAGTGTCACTGCAGCAAGTGATAATAACCTATCCTTTTTTTTTTTTTGTTTAGGAAATTTGTGATGTATGGCTCTTTTAATCTATGAGCTGAAGGAGAATATCATAAATAGATATTAACCTATAGCTTTTATTTGGGTTTTGACATATAATCTGATTAACTTATTAATACTACAAGGTTTCGTGTAATGATATTTAAACATTAGTGTAATCTTTCAGGAGGAATCAAGGAAATAGAGAAGATTTGGTAATGCTTGCTTCTTCATGGAGGTTCAATTATTTTAATTATATAGTCATGCATCCATAAGGTTTTGATACATATATATATACATATGTGCTCTCTTCTTCGTGGATTATGTTGGAAATATTGTCATTGATGACAAAGGATATGGAAAAGGAATTGTCATCTAAATATAGCAAAGAAGAACAGAAAGAATGCATCTACAGTTTGAGCTACAGAGCTGCAGTATCAGTCAAGGAAACAGGGACAAAGAGGTTAGAAATCCTGTGTGTGATTGAGTTTTAATGATACTCTGTATCAAATGAGGGAGTTGATGGGAGATGGCGCAGATTAATGAAGTAGCAGAACACTTGGTGACGACGGAACGCGAAGTTGAATACAGAATGACATTGTATTAATTTATATAACTGCTGTATGAATTTTCTTAATGGATGGGAGCTCAATTCCGGAGGGGTAGCATATGTCAAGAGACTGGAGGAGTGGAGACCCTCGGAATAGCTGATTGGGTTTCATGGAGAAAGGAACGAGGAGCAGAGTTTATTATAGACAGTCATTTCAGGATTTTAAAGCCCTCAACAACCAGAATAGGAAATTTGTTTAAACAGGTGGAAGTCCTTTTATTTCTGAATTGGCGGGACAAGTGATCCCCACCATTTACATGCCAATTGGCATATCAAATTTATTTTTGTGAAGTGTCTTGTTGATATGAAGATTTGCGATGCGATCCAATCGCAATCGCAATAATCAAATGTCTTGTGGATGTGTTATGTTCCGCAATGGAACGGCTGTATATAAAACATACAACCAAACCTTATATAAATCGCCCCCACCACAGTAGTGAAGGCCCGTGGGTCCACTTGACCACGTGGCGATGTTTTAATGGAATCGCAGGTCTTGAATCGCAAAGTTCAATCGGCGGAGTTTTATTATGTGCTCCGATCAAAGGTCGGACTCGATTGAGTTACATGTCACAGTTTATGGCTAATCGCATCCGAGTTTCCAATCGCAATCGGAAGCTCTTAAGTGTTGGGCCCGATTGCACCTTGAAATTATCAGACTCGATGGCGTTATATGAAGGAATTAATATGTTAAATCGCGTCTGAGATCTTAATCGCAATCAGAACTTTTTGATTGATCGCACGCCTGTTGTAATATGCTGCGATTGAAGTAGAAGACCTGATCTAGTTATATGTCGGAGTTAATATGTGCCAATCGCATCCATGTCCTGATTGCAATCAGAACTTTTCTATTGTGTGCCTCGATTGCATTTGTTCAAAGATCATACCCGATTGCGCTATGAGCCATGTTTTATGTGGTAATCGCATCCGGTTGATCAATCACAATCGCAAGTTTTGTTTGACACCGCCGATCCGCCGACTGCGATGTGGGCCCGGGGTCAAAGAATGAAATTTGGTTCAAAGTTTTATTGAGATATTAAACTATTAGCAAGCGTTGAATATTATTTATAAAATCCGAAGGGTTATACATAAGGGGCTAAATCGCTGTAAATACATTTGTTTATCACTTGATAAATAAATTAATAAGAAATAAAAACCCTGAGGGCAAATCTATTGGAAATATTGTAAAAGGAATACCATTAGCAGTTCGTGTTTTTGACTCATGGTTTTAATATAGGCGAGAACTGTATAAAGTGATGAGAATTATGAAGAAGGGGTGTGAGGGTTGATGAAAAACGAGTCTCCTTTGGAGAGATCTGTATGAATAAACCCTGATATATTTGAATCGATTGTGCGCCTGTAAATATGATGATCAGATCGACTGATGCAGTGATGAAGAACATGTGCATGCATAAGGGTGATGAATGAATGAAGCTCTTGAAGGAATATCTGGATGGGAAAAATCTGTTCTTAACAGAAAAATCTGAATGAACCTCTGGTCTTGAACGACGAACGAAGAAACGAGGAAGAGCTAGCGCATGACTGCTGAAGAAAACATATGAATCCAGTGAGTCTGAGGGTTGGAGCCTTCATTTTGGAAATGGAATTTTTCTGCCAGTAGAAACTAGTGTTATGTTCAGGGGGTTGAAGCTCCCTTCTAGGAAAGGCTGGTAAACGAGAGAAGGTTGTAGCCTTCTGCAAGTGGGTGCTTGCGTGCTGGTATGAGTCTGCACCAGCATATATTGTAAAAGGTTTTCTCTATAATAAAATATTGAAGACTGAGATCACAGCAGCGGTGGTTTTCTCTCGACTTGGGTTTCCACCTTAAATCCTGGTGTCCTTATGTGTTGTTCATGGTTAATGGTTTGTTCTGTTATTTCTGTTTATGCTTAATGCTTATCTGAGGCAATTATGTAAATAAGATACCTGGACATACATGTTGAATGCAGTACTGTAACATATGTTTTCAGAAAGAAAAGAAATATTGTTCAGCCTTAAATACTGATTCACCCCCCCCCCTCTCAGTATTTTTCCCAACAATTGGTATTAGAGCAGGTCCTTCTAAAAAGCTTAGTCGTTAGAAGGAAGATCATTCAAGATGAGAAATCAAGATGGAACGACATCTATCAGGCCTCCACTCTTCAACGGAAACAACCTAATCTTTTGGAAAACAAGGATGAGATCCTATCTTCAGTCTCTGGGAGCAGATGTATGGGCTATTGTTGAAGGAGGATATCAATATCCAGCCTCAATACCAACAGATCGAACGGAAAGAAAGAATTATGAAACAAATGCAAAGGCAGTCAATGCTCTATTGGGAAGTCTAACTAAATCATAATTTGTCAAAGTCATGCAGCTAAATACAGCGAAGGCAATATGGGAAAAAATCATTGTAAGCTATGAAGGTGATGCAAAGGTAAAAAGTGCTAAACTTCAAACTCTCAAAATTCAATATGAGAATCTAAAAATGCTTAATGAAGAAAGCATTGCAAATTTCTTTCTACGTCTTGATGATGTTGTAAATCGCATGAGAAATTTGGGAGAAACAATTACCAAATTCACTTTGGTTGAGAAAATTTTAAGATCTCTAACAACAAAATTTGAGTCAAAAGTTTCAGCTCTTGAAGAAAAGCAGGATCTTCAAAATCTTACTGTGGTACAACTTCATGGCATACTAACTGCATATGAAATGAGAAGAGGAGGACCATCTGAAGTCAAAGAAGCAGTCTTTAGAACTTCTACAAAAGGAAAGGAAGTACAAATAACAGAAGGATCAGGATATATCTCAAAAGAAGATGAGATAAACTTCGTAAAGAAACTTCAACTTGGCACAGGACGATTCAGAGGTAAGCTTCCTTTCAAATGTTTTGATTGTGGAAGAGTTGGTCATTATGCTGCTAAGTGTCCTTATAAAGAAACACATAAAAAGGGGAAGGAAGTAGCAAGAAGGAATAAGAATCATATTAGCTCTAAAAGGAGTTACTATACTCATGAATATAGTGATGGGTTATCTGATAGTGAGGAAGAATGTGAACAAGATCTGAGACTTCTCATGGCATTTGAAAAAGAATCTAGAGAAGAAGAGGATTCTTTTGTGGACGCTCTAGAAGACAGTGATTTTCTTAATGAAAACAATAAACTCAAAATTTGCTTAGAAGAAAGCAAAATAATCATAGAAACTCTGAAAAATCAGCTTGAAGTTAAAGAGAAACACAATGAGAAATTAGAATGTGAAGTAGTAGATCTAAGAAAAGAACTTGGGAAAGTAAAGAATCTGAATCTTAGATTTACTAAAGGGTCTGAAACCTTAGATGAGATTATCAAGGTACAACGTTCTCCTCTTATAAAGACAGGCCTTGGATATATTGGAGAATCTTCTCAGACATCAGCACCAAATTATCCAAAGGCAGTTACAGCTGGTTTACAACATGCTGCCACTCAGTAAGGGAATACATAATCTTTACAGGTAAAGCATGATCATTTCAATTCAAGGAACACTAACAGGAATGTCTTTCAAAGAAACACAAATCAACAGATAAATTCATATAGAAGATCTTATGATCGCAGAAATTTATTCTTCAATGGACAATGTTTCTCATGTCACAATTTTGGTCATAAAGCTATTCAGTGTGTAGAATATAAAACTATTATGACAAGAGAAGAAAGAAAGAAAAGGATTGATATTGAAGCAAAGAAGAACAATTATAACAACTTTTCTCCTCTTCAAAATGAATTTGAATGCACTTATTGCAATAACTTTGGCCATGAAGAATCTGAATGCAGAAGCAAAGTTCAGCCAAAAGAACATGTTCCTTCAAGATCCAAAGTATGGAAAAAGGAGTCACAGGTTGAAAATTGTGGCATAGCGTTATTTGTAGAAGATGAAGAGAACCAATGGTACATTGATAGTGGATGCTCAAGACACATGACAGGTGATAAAGACAAACTTCTTGCATATAGTGCTCTAGAAAAGGAGAAGAATGTTACATTTGGAAATGATACTCTTGCAGTAATTAAAGGTAAAGGATTTGTTTTCCTAAAGGATAAGGTAAAAGCTAATGAAGTCATGTATGTGGATGGATTAAAGCATAACTTGCTAAGTGTAAGTCAAATGTGTGATCAAGGAACTGAAGTTGTCTTCAGTTCAAAAGAATGTGTGGTACGCGATCTTGATACAGGTAAAGCAATTATAAAAGGAAAAAGAACTCCAAACAACCTGTATATTTTGAAGAACCCCAAAGAACAATGTTATTTGAGTAAATATTCAGAAAATTGGCTATGGCATAGAAGGTTGGGGCATCTGAGCTTCTCTCAAATCAACAAATCAAGCAGACTTAAAGTTGTTCGTGATCTTCCCAATATTACTCTACCTGAAAATATCATATGCAAATCTTGCCAATTCGGTAAGCAAACCAGGGTACAATTTAATGCCAAGAAAGGATCATCAAGTAAGCCTCTTGAACTCATTCATACTGACATATGTGGACCTATGAGGAAAAATTCACCCCGTGGTGAAGAATACTATATCTTATTCATTGATGATTTCTCTAGAATGTGTTGGATTGGGCTGCTTAAACACAAAGATGAAGCATTTGAGAAATTTCAGATTTTCAAAGCACTAGTGGAGAATGAATTAGAATTAAAAATCAAGTGTCTTAGATATGATCGAGGAGGAGAATATACATCCAAAGAATTTCTTGAATTCTATGAACAACACGGCATAAAAAGACAGTTCTCTGTAGCTGGCACTCCACAACAGAATGGTGTTGCAGAGAGAATGAACAGAACAATTCAACAAATGGCTAGAGCTATGCTTGATGATTCCGGAACACCTGACACATTTTGGGGAGAAGCAGCACATACAGCAGCTAACATTCTTAACAAAGCACATGTTCGTGTAAATAGTGATAAAACTCCATATGAACTCTTGTATGGTAATCCTCCCACTATAAAGCATTTTAGAATTTTTGGGAGCAAATGCTTTATCAAAAATAATGATGAAAACCTTGGCAAGTTTGAACCCAGCGCTGATGAGGGAATATTTCTTGGTTACTCCTCTAGGAGTAAGGCATATAAATGTTACAATAAAATACTTCGAAAGATTGTTGAATGTATTGATGTTGTTATTGATGAGTCTACTACAGCCCCAAAAGAAGAAAAGCAAACAACAGATGAAGATGATGAGGACACATATCCTTCTACATCAAACAGTAATGATACAAACAGTACACCCAGTGAAGAACCTGAAGAAGAGCTGTCTGAAAAGGCTCCATCTAGATATGTTCAAAAGAATCATCCAGAATCTCAAATTTTGGGAGAAAAGGAATCAAGTGTACAAACAAGAAGGACTCTTGTGGGATCTTCTAGCAATCTGGCATTTCTGTCCATGGTTGAACCTCACAGTGTCAATCAAGCTAGCAAAGATGAATGTTGGATTCAAGCCATGAATGAAGAGCTTGATCAAATTGAAAAGAATCACACTTGGGAGTTAGTACCAAGGTCTCATGACAGAAATGTCATTGGAACTAAATGGATATTCAAAAACAAGTTAAATGAGAATGGGGATGTTATAAGAAATAAAGCTAGACTTGTGTGCAAAGGGTATGCTCAACAAGAAGGTATAGACTTTGAAGAAACCTTTGCTCCTGTAGCCGGACTTGAAGCCATAAGAATGTTTCTTGCGTTTTCAAGCTTCCAACAAATCAAAGTTTATCAAATGGATGTTACATCTGATTTTCTCAATGGTGATCTAGAAGAAGAAGTTTATATAGAACAACCAGAAGGATTCATTTTGGGAAATGATGAAAAACTTGTTTGTAGACTTAAAAAAGCTCTATATGGTCTCAAACAAGCTCCAAGGGCATGGTACTATCGTCTTGACAAATATCTTCATCAACAAGGATTTTCAAAGGGGTCTGCTGATAGCAACTTGTACATAAAAACTGAAAATGACAAACTGTTGATTGTGGTTGTATATGTCGATGATATCATTTTTGGAAGTAATAAAGAGTCTATGAGTCAGAAATTTGCTTCTGATATGCAGCAAGAATTTGAAATGTCTTTACTCGGAGAACTAACATTTTTTCTTGGCCTGCAATTGCAACAAGCAACAGATGGTATATTCTTATCACAAACAAAGTACCTCAAGCAAATACTGAAGAAGTATGGCATGGAAAATTGCAAACCTATAAGTACACCAATGATAATCGGATGTAATCTCAGTTCTAATGATGATTCCCCCATTGTAAATCAACCAGAATACAGATCTATGATAGGAAGTCTACTTTATCTCACTGGGACAAGACCAGACATCATGCATGCAGTTGGGATTTTTGGAAGATTCCAAGCTAATCCAAAAGAGTCTCATCTTCAGGCTGTGAAAATAATACTCAAATATCTACAAGGAACTCAAGATTTTGGAATATGGTACCCTAAGAATGATGAACTTACTCTTCATACGTACACTGATTCAGATTGGGCTGGAAGTATTGATGATTGGAAAAGCAATAGTGGTGGTGCATTCTTTATGGGGCCCCGGTTAGTATCTTGGTTCAGCAAGAAGCAAAGCTCCATTGCCTTATCTACAGAAAAAGCTGAATATGTGGCTGCAACATCATGTTGCACTCAACTTCTTTGGATGATGCAAACCCTACAAGACTTTCAAATCAAATGTTCATCCCCTATCTCCATTATGTGTGATAATACAAGTGCCATCAGTATCTCAAAGAATCCTGTTATGCATTCCAAAACCAAGCACATTCCCATCAAATATCACTTCTTACGAGAACAAGTGCTTGAGCAAAAGGTGAAATTAGAATATGTTTCCTCCAAAGAACAAGTTGCGGATATATTTACCAAACCTCTACCCAGGGAAGCATTCGAATATCTCAGACTGAAACTGGGAGTAGTCTCTGCCATGCAGAGGATCAGGTCTACTTAATTACAGAAGACTAAATTGGTTTCGAGATGCAGCTGGGCATCTCTGAATGCATAGGCTAAGGGGGAGCATTGGTCATCTGAAAAGGATGCACTATTGGCCTTGCTGTATTATAAAGATGTAGCATGATCTCAGGGGGAGCATGGCCTTTGCCATTGATGTCAAAGGGGGAGGAAAAGCAACAAAAGGCTTCTATAAGAAAACCAGCGGAAAAATATTGTCATCAATGCCAAAGGGGGAGATTGTTGGAAATATTGTCATTGATGACAAAGGATATGGCAAAGGAATTGTCATCTAAATATAGTAGAGAAGAACAGAAAGAATGCATCTACAGTTTGAGCTACAGAGCTACAGTATCAGTCAAGGAAACAGGGACAAAGAGGTTAGAAATTTTGTGTGTGATTGAGTTTTAATGATACTCTGTATCAAATGAGGGAGTTGATGGGAGATGGCGCAAATTAATGAAGTAGCAGAACACTTGGTGACGACGGAACGTGAAGTTGAATACAGAATGACATTGTATTAATTTATATAACTGCTGTATGAATTTGCTTGATGGATGGGAGCTCAATTCCGGAGGGGTAGCATATGTCAAGCGACTGGAGGAGTGGAGACCCTCGGAATAGCTGACTGGGTTTCATGGAGAAAGGAACGAGGAGTAGAGTTTATTATAGACAGTCATTTCGGGCTTTTAAAGCCCGCAACAACCAGAATGGGAAATTTGTTATAACAGGCAGAAGTCCTTTTATTTTTGAATTGGCGGGACAAGTGATCCCCACCATTTACATTCCAATCGGCATAGAAAATTTATTTTTGTGAAGTGTCTTGTTGATATGAAGATTTGCGATGTGATCTAATCGCAATCGCAATAATTAAATGTCTTGTGGATGTGTAGAGTTCTGCAATGGAACGGCTGTATATAAAACATACAACCAAACCTTATATAAATCGCCCCCACCACAGTAGCGAAGGCCCGTGGGTCCACTTGACCACGTGGCGATGTTTTAATGGAATCGCAGGTCTTGAATCGCAAAGTTCAATCGGCGGAGTTTTATTATGTGCTCCGATCAAAGGTCGGACCCGATTGAGTTATATGTCACAGTTTATGGCTAATCGCATCGAGTTTCCAATCGCAATCGGAAGCTCTTAAGTGTTGGGCCCGATTGCACCTTGAAATTATCGGACCCGATGGCGTTATATGAAGGAATTAATATGTTAAATCGCGTCCGAGATCTTAATCGCAATCAGAACTTTTTGATTGATCGCACGCCTATTGTAATATGTTGCGATTGAAGTAGCGGACCCGATCCAGTTATATGCCGGAGTTAATATGTGCCAATCGCATCCATGTCCTAATCGCAATTAGAACTTTTCTATTGTGTGCCCCGATTTCTTTTGTTCAAAGATCGGACCCGATTGCGCTATGAGCCATGTTTTATGTGGTAATCGCATCCGGTTGATCAATCACAATCGCAAGTTTTGTTTGACACCGCCGATCCGCCGACTGCGATGTGGGCCCGGGGTCAAAGAATGAAATTTGGTTCAAAGTTTTATTGAGATATTAAACTATTAGCAAGCGTTGAATATTATTTATAAAATCTGAAGGGTTATACATAAGGGGCTAAATCGCTGTAAATACATTTGTTTATCACTTGATAAATAAATTAATAAGAAATAAAAACCCCGAGGGCAAATCTATTGGAAATATTGTAAAAGGAATACCATTAGAAGTTCGTGGTTTTGACTCATGGTTTTAATATAGGCGAGAACTATATAAAGTGATGAGAATTATGAAGAAGGGGTGCGAGGGTTGATGAAAAACAGTTCTCCTTTGGAGAGATCTGTATGAATAAACCCTGATATATCTTAATCGATTGTGCGCCTGTAAATATGATGATCAGATCGACTGACGCAGTGATGAAGAACATGTGCATGCATAAGGGTGATGAATGAATGAAGCTCTTGAAGGAATATTTGGATGGGCAAACTCTGTTCTTAACTGAAAAATCTGAATGAACCTCTGGTCTTGAACGACGAACGAAGAAACGAGGAAGAGCTAGTGCATGACTTCTGAAGAAAACATATGAATCCGGTGAGTCTGAGGGTTGGAGCCTTCATTTTGGAAATGGAAGTTTTCTACCAGTAGAAACTAGTGTTATGTTCAGGGGGTTGAGGCTCCCTTCCAGGAAAGGCTGGTAAACGAGAGAAGGTTGTAGCCTTCTGCAAGTGGGTGCTTGCGTGATGGTATGAGTCTACACCAGCATATATTGTAAAAGGTTTTCTCTATAATAAAATATTGAAGACTGAGATCACAGCAGCGGTGGTTTTCTCCCGACTTGGGTTTCCACCTTAAATCCTAGTGTCCTTATGTGTTGTTCATGGTTAATGGTTTGTTCTGTTATTTCTGTTTATGCTTAATGCTTATCTGAGGCAATTCTGTAAATAAGATACCTGGACATACATGTTGAATGCAGTACTGTAACATATGTTTTCAGAAAGAAAAGAAATATTGTTCAGCCTTAAATACTGATTCACCCCCCCCCCTCTCAGTATTTTTCCCAACAGATTATTATTAAATCTTGAAGACAATATTTTTTTTTGAAAAATTTAAAGGCATTCTCCAAACACTTATGAATGCAAGGTTTACACGATGTTGTTTTATTTATGAAACTTGTGATGTGTACAAAGGATTTGAATTCAAGTTAATTTATATTTGAAGGGATCTAATTTTTAAAGTATGCTTTTGAATTTGGATATGCTTGTAGTTTTGAGAGTCAAATTTGTAGAAATTATATGCACTAAGCATGCATATGTCCAAGATCCACCTGATCTCACAATATTTAACTTTATGCAAGATACTGAATCTCTTCCACTTGTTAATATTTTATGGAAAAATTAATTGCACACACATGTGAAGCATAAACAAAAATATTCAATCGCACATAACACAGTTTTTAACTAGGAAAGCCTGAAGCTGAAAACCCCAACTATATATTATTTAACATGGAGATCATATGAAAATCTCATACAAGTATACAAAGCTTACCACAAGCCATTAGTACAGTACAATTGTCATACACTAGTCAAGCCCAATCTTTCAAATCCATGCACCGATATTTGCCACCTGCTAGCCTGCCTCCACTGCGCAATCCCTTCTGAAGAATAGCTCTGAATGAATTCGAATTACTCTTGGATTGATTGCGCAATCCTCATTGTAATCTCCACTGTGTGTTTGATGCAATCAATGCATCACTAATAGTCACAACAGATAGTCTATCTTGCCCTTTCACCTATCTCTCCACTGGTCTCCACTGAAACTGCCATGCACTGTAGTTAATTGCTGTATTGTTCAGTTGATTAATGAGTTATTATTTGTGAATTAATTAAATAATTAATTCACTCCACTCTCACTAGTGTATCAATCAGTTAGACTTGATACAACTAGCTCAACTGAGTCTAATTGAGTTAAACTGAATACAACTCCATAACTACTTCTTCCAACTATGTCATAACTCTGCCACTTCAGTTCTAACTGAGTCCTCCATGTAATAGCTCCAGTAAACCCTCAAGAATAGCATAATTCCTTCTGTCAGCTATTGTGCCACATCTGTGCACTGAACTGAAGTGCTCCAAGAGAATAAGTTGTTGTTTAGAGTCTGATTATTATTAAGAGCTAATAATAATCGACATGCATTTATTTTTAGATTGATGATCTATAAATAGACTTCGCCCAATATTCTAAAAATAGAATTTCATATATTTTTCCAACTTGATCAACTATCCACAAATAGCATCCTGCAACTTCTGAAATATGATCGACATGTCTAAAAATAGACTTGCGTCAAAAATAGCCTGCGGGCCCACTTAGTGAAGGCGACTCTTTTCACTAAGCTCATAATCTTGTTGAATCTCAACAAATTTTCACAGAGTATATATGTTGGAAGAACCCACATCAATGGTATTATAAAATAATGGTTTATTCTTACAGGGTGAATCTTTTTCAATGCATCTCCATTGGTTTTTATACGACAAGGCATGCGCAGGCCTGGATTCAAACTGAACATATATTTTTTATATACTCAGAAAGTCATCAAAGCTCTAACTTGGAATGGATTTGTGTGAATTATAGTTTTAATGCAAATTTGGTTATCATGGTTTGTGGCAACACTAATATTGTTTTTAGATGCACAAGATCCAATAGTGAGAGGCAAGCATAGATCAGAATTTTACATACAATATTAGATTCACCTTGGCACTTTATATATTTGCGTGCTAGATACCATATCTAGAATATTTCATTTTTACACATTTAATATTGTTACAGGAGTAGTTTGGAGAAGTGGAATGTGAATGGACTTGGTTATTTCTATTATTTCATTGTGTGGTTTACCAGGACCTCAATTCTCTTTCTTTCTAGTTTAATTAGAGTTGTTCAATTTTATTAATGCTCAAGTTTCCAAACTGATCAATAGATAGGGTTTTCTCTCTAAATTCCCTTGTTTCTTAATTAGGGTTTGATAGTTGATCACCACTAGTTAGGGTTTTTCCTTCCAATTTCCAATAGTTAGCTTACTTTCAGTTGTTAATGATGATGGTTTGATTTCTGATATTTATGAGAACTGCAAGATTAGTTTTTATGTTTTTTAAAGATTATTTTTGAGTGTAGGAATTTAATTGGTCATTTTTTGGAGGAATTTTAAAAGAGGTTGGTGATAAATTTAGGATAGGAACTTGATCTCTAGGTCACTAGGGGTTCTCTCTGGAATTTCCAATGTCGTGCTTTGAATTCCATAGAACTTGTAATGAAATTAAATGTTTTTCCATTACTATACCATATACTACAACCAAAATTTTGGCGTCATTGCAAGTTTTTGTTTCTTTCCTACACATTTTTCAAAGTTTTTTCTTTCTCGGGTGTTGTAAGAGCGCCCCCCACCTTATCTTTTCATCCATGTGATGACAGAATATACCATTTCGCTTATTGAGAACAAGAAAATGGTATTTTGAGGAATATTCTAATGAGTTTTAATGTTGTCACAGAGATATACAAATCATCCAATGATGAACTCATAATTGAGAAAATTAGTTATTTTCTTGAACATAAAGATAATATTATTAAATATTTGATTTCAACATTGGATGATTTGCAGGAATAAAAGAATAAGGATGAATAACCATTGCTGATATATCGTGCCAACTGTAGACTCGAAGCGTAGAATAAAAACGACTACTGTGAATATTCCGAGTTTTACATCTGAAGAAACACTTCGTTGGGAAGTGTCCACTTAGTGGCCTGAAAGTTTGCAGAATTTGTGAAGAGGCTCATGCAATGAAAATTTTCCCATCACTACTAGGATTACTAAAGGTACTCAGGAAATCAAGTAATGAATCAAATCAACTGCCAGGTATAACTCAAAACTTATAATCATTCAACAGTTGGACTAATTCTTATTATCCTGAGCAAGTTGCTCAACATATTTATAATCATACAGTTCTATGGAAAAATTTTAGTCCTCCTCCATTTGAATACCCTACTTCATGGCCACAATGGCCCTCTCCTTGGACCTATTTTTCTTCAGGTATCCCCATGGCCTCAAGAATGGTTTGGAACCTCTTCCCTAGGGCAGTATTTCATGAAAAATCAACAACAACAACCACAATTTCCGCTTAATTCACCATCAAGTTATCATCCTTTATGGTCTCGGGTACCTGTGCAACCTTACCCTAATTCATACCCTATCCCTAATCCATACCCTAGTCCTTATACTAATCCATACCTTGACCCTAATCCAAACCCTAAACCTAGTCCTCATTTAAACCCTATACCTAGCCCTAATTCAAACCCTATCCCTAACCGTAATTTAAACCCTAGACCTAACCATAGTCCAAACCCTAACCAAAATCCTAATCCAAATCCAAAGCCTAGTCTAAGCGTTAACCCAAACCAAAGCCCAAACCATAATACAAACAAGGAGGTTGCACACCAATTTAGGGCACATGTTATTCCCGCTGATTCCCCTACTAAACGAAATGTTATATCTTCCATATTTGAGAAGGGATTGAATTTGGAAACTTCCCCCATTACCATAGAAGATTTACTCCGGAAAGAAGCCTTGATTCAAATACCATTAGAGGAGAAATATATGGCTGGAACTTGTTTTGGAATTGTTGTTGAACCTTAAAACTCTAGAATTTCCCTTAACCATTCTTGTCAATTTGAAAATAAGATATTTGAGCCTGAAATTTAGGGTTTTTTCTTTTTTCTTTCACTAGATCCCTTATGCCTCCACGAGAGTGATTATCAAGTCGTGGAAGATTTGTATGATTTGGATAATAATAAATATTTGGATCCCATTAAAGCTTGGTTTCAAATAATCGTCAACACAAGTTATTCCAACTTTATTCGACAACTCTTGATACCATATCAGATAAAGCAGTTGGTTTCTCATACTATGGTATGTGTTGAAGTTTATTCTTTAAAATTGAGTGTGATTATATTTAGCAATTTTTTACGCACATGGCTACACTAGAAGTACTCCTACATTTTAAGGATATATTCCTCTTTCTAAATTAGGACAGGGTAGTATAAGAGCAATAAATTGAAAATTTCATCCAGAATAAAATTGTTATAGCAACACTCTTGAAACTACAAGTCCCTAAAGCACACAATTTGAAATTTATGTTATTATGCACTCTTGTGTAAGTCTTGTCAGAAATACTTCACTATTGCATCATATTTCCCGAAGTGACTTTGACTGATGATTTGTTGGTTTTTCTCCATATTACATGGTCAATATCATCCATAGGCCTAGTGAGAGATATTTTTCATTACACTTTCCATTCATAAGACCAAAACCCTAATGTTGACCTAGTCACTTGAAAAAATTTCCATCCAAGAAATATTTCAAGTTTCTCTTTGAAGGTATTGTTGAAAAACCTCTTATTGTAGACCACTCCTATAAAAAACTAATGAGATCTCGTGAGAGTGTTAGATAATTAGAAAGGCAGGAATATTCTCTTATTCTTGCTTATTTACTTGTGATGTTCTTTAGTTCTTATTATGTTCTTATTATGTAGTTTATTCTTACTTAATCAAGAAAATATCAAAGCAAATGCACATAGATCAAGGACACAAGATGTGGGCCAACAATTAGGGAAAAACCCCACTCCAGGGGAAAACCCAGTCAGCAATTCTTCCTTCAATAGTATTTCTTGAGACTCTAGACCTTGACTGAGACTTCCTCCACGCCAAGTCATCATTTCTTGTAATCCTTCTTGAATTTGGCAGCAACAACAGTTGTAGAAGCACTATAAAGCAACTTCTTTGACTTGTAACTTTGACTTAGGTTTTAGAGACTTCGATCTTGAGTTAGAAACTTAGGTTCTAGAGACTTTGATCTTGAGGTAGAGACTTTGATCTAGCTTCAAATACTTTGATTTAGGCCCAATACAACTTCTCAAAGAAACAAAACTCAACAAAACCAACTTTGACCTTCTCTCAACTTGGAAACAACATCTTGGAAGCACCTGATGCAACAACTGATGCAATAAATATTTGAGGACTTTGATATCCCAAACTATAGCATGAAAGACAGAGAGATTAGCCCCAAAATTTAGATTTTCTTCAGCTCCTTAAGTGTGCCCAAACCTGAATTTAGAAATTCCTTTTCCTTCACTTCGCAAATTTCTCTTGATGAAAATTACGAATCGAATTTCTATGTTGTAGTGAAAATAGTCTCCAAATGAATTCGATATGCCTGTATATATAGCCTTCTAATGGGTTTGAATTACTGGACTTGAGGCTGACTTGATCACTTAAAGGCCAATTTGATGTGGAGGCTTCATAAATCATATTTGACTCAATACTTGACCTATTTGCATGATTCAAAAGCCCAATATGGATCAATTTAAATCTGCAGTAATCTTATAGACTCAAAATAAAACCTATAAGTAAAAAATATGGACTTTGACCTAAAATAAATATGACCCAAGCATGAAACCCATGCTTTGATTAGTCATTTAATAATAATAATATAAAATTATTTTATTTATTCTTTTGATAAGTACAATAAATATTGAATGAAGTACAATTTATGAATATTGAACCTAGTTACATTCTTCAACACTCCCTCTTAACTAGGGAGGTATTCATAACATAATAGTATAAGGTAGATCTAAACTGTGTGAAATATGAAGAATTTTTAGACACTTAAATGTCATCGACTATATTCCTGATCAAGGAAATCTATCCATTGGTCACTCAATATTTTAGGCACCGCAATACCATGGACTATATTCCTGACCAAGGAAATCTATCCAAGTAGGACTAAGATGGACTAAAGCTTTAAGCCTATCTAGGTACCATCAGGCTTACTTACTAACCACCAATCCATGGATCTAGGTGAGTATCTGAGGTCAAATTTCTATGATCAACGCCATCCTCCCTACCTCGGGACCTAGACTTCAATCCAAAGTGATGGTTTGATGTACTCCTAGGCATTGCCTCACTCGAAAGGCTCAACACACTTGATCCAAAATATCAAGGATAACCAAACACTCCCAAAAAAACTAATTGGTAACTAACATGTTATCAAATCCTTCGAGAGATTCACATGTATAAACACAACCCCTGTTAGTGTCTAACAGTCTCTCAGTCACAAGTGATAAAATGTACTCTTTCAAGATTAGTTGATAGGTTCCTAAGTCAAATTTTATAGTTTCAAATAAGTTTCCAAATAAAATTTGATCATTGGTTGTTGTCTAGGTCATCACTGCTCCCTCCATTCACTCATGGTAATCATCATTTCATGATTCATGTCCACCATTATCATCTACAGTCTTAGGCCAGTCACCATGTTTTCACCCAGGTCAGTGTCTAGGTGTCTTTCATTTTCCCACCATAAATGTCTAAATTCTGTCATAAACAAGGTGAAAGAAGGGTCAATTCGTCGTTTCTTAAAGGTTCAGGTGCTTCCAAAATAGTAAGTGAACATTCTTTACTTCTCCTTCAAGTGAATTTCTTTAGAAAAGAGTGGATTCCCTCTTTTAGGGCTTTCAAACAAGTTTTTGGATTGCTGAGATGTTTGGTTTCTTTCAGCTGGAAAACCCATAGTTTTATCACATAAAAACCTTCATACATCACCTATATTCCTTAACAAGTCATTCCATATAATTCATACCTCTCATTACTCCCATTTTCCCTCAAACCCTAATTCTCTGTGTGTTTTACAGATATTCTGAGTTAGGACTGTGTTTTAGCCTTTTTCCCCTCTTTCCTTATCCATTTCAAGGAATTCCAATTGAAATATGTCCCTAAAAAACTCCCCTATCTCCCCTATTTTTTTCATATTTTTCCCTAATTCCTATCCCCTCAATTTCCCCCCCTAAACTTACTGCCTCATTTTCCCCCGTTTTCCTAGATTCCACCTTTTCCTTCTTTCCCATCAAGCTACAGTTTCTATCATAAAACAAAAACATGGAAAATGAGAAGAAAAATTAAAAAAAAGGAGCTGAATTTTCTAGGTTTGAGTCAACTCAGACCTATGGCATCATTTTCAGAGTTTTCTTTTCATTTTCCAGGGTTTACAATGCACATAGGGACAATTTTTCTTCAAAATCAGGTTTTGAAGTCATGGAGATGAAATTTACAAACTTGAAAGAGGTTTTTATCAATAATAGGCCAAATAAAAAAAAAATCATTTATTTTATGCACAGGTTTTATGGTTTTAGATAAATTCTCAAAATACAATTGCTCCAGGTCATTTTCTGAACTTTTGGACAGGTTGTCTTCAAATCGATGTTTCAGGGGTTGGATAAGGGATTTCAAGTGATCGATGACTCCATTTTATATCAGACATCATAAGATTTCCCACCATACCACTTGCATCCCAAAAATCCTCTGGGAAGGCGTCCAACCTCCCTCTCCAAGTGGTGCGATGCTTCTGCTAAAGTGGCGCGGCGCTTCTGCAAATTTTGAGTGATCAACTTCAAACTTGGATTCAGAGCAAATGGAAAAGTATTTTGGAAACATGGAGGATTTTTTTGTTCATAACATGCCAAATAAAAATAAACTCTCTAATTTTTGAAAAAACCGTTATGGTTAGAGAGATATTGATCCATCTTTAAGCCCTATTTTTGCAGAAATGTTTTTGGAAAATTGGTTTCCACAGAAGCGTCGTGTAGAGGCCCGATGCTTTCTCTCAGGGCATCCAAATGAAGTTTTTATTACATGGATAGGTGAATATTGATGAGTACATGCCATATATGGAGTTGGTTTTCCATGATATGATCTGGTTTTGAAGAAAAATGCAAAAAACCACCTCATTTCTATGCTTCTACCACTATTTTGGAGCAGGTGCAGCGCTTCTGGAGTAAGGTTGGGAAAAATCACCTTTGAAGGCATTCCTGTGGGTATTTTAAAAAAATTAAAGTGTTATGGAAACTATACTCATAGGGCTACTCAGCAAAAATTTCAGATTTTCATTTGGATGTTACTAAGTGGGTCAAAAATAACCCTCAACTAGCATGACACTTCTGCAAAATTAGTGCGACGTTTTTGCTGCAGGCGCATCGTTTCTACATAGGATTCCTTTCACATAGTTATCTTGCCCAAAAAACTCCAAAAATTTGATTCTAGTTATCCCATGAGGTGGAAATTAATGTGTTTGAGTTTTTTTTTGCCTCTATCATGAGGAAACATGAAATTTAATGGAGGGGACACACACTCCTAGTCTTTAGCTAAATTTCAGGGATAAGTTTCCAACTTCCCTATATTCTAGGAAGTGAATCATTTGATGTAATTATGATGTTGTTTGGATAATATTTCGACCCTATGAGGTGTCATGAACTCTATTTTCTATAAGTAGTCCACCTCAAGTCATTTTATAGGTTGGATAGTTGTTATTTGTAGTGGAGCTTTTGTACACACCTTTACTAATGAAATTAAGGACAATGTTGTAGACATAGTGTTGAGACTCCTATGGTATGCCTTTGAGCATTTTTTTTTCCTTTTTAAACTCATGATGTTGAATGTTATGTTACTCATATTTCACATATATGCTTCTTTATGCTAAGTCTTATCATTTTATTGACAGAAAAAATGTTTTCCATGCTTTGTTTTTCATAAGATTTACATGAAATTGTCTCTTTTCTTCTGATGAATGAATTCAGTTTATTGCTCATTCTCACTCCCTCTCAGTTCACTCTATACACAATTATAAATTATTCATGCTTCTTTTGTTCTATACAATACCCCCCATTTATTTCAATAAATGGGGACCCTTTAGAAATAAATAGGAAATTTAGTTTTATCTTTAAGAAAAAAAACTTTAGGAAGTAAAGTTTTCTTTGAGTTTTCCCGCTTTATTCTTTAGTGTGCATCGAAAACCACATAGCTTACAACCAAAAAAAAATTGAAATCCATTAAGCCATGCAGGCTACGAAATGCGCTCAACCCTTTTCTGAAGGTATGTTTAAAACTTGAAAACCCTCCAATCACTGTTATAATTTGTTATCACATCACACCTCATTTAAATAATCAAACTTATAAGGAAATTCAACATAAGTTGTGATCACACGGACCTGATGAGCCAAAAAATCAATAAACATAATGTTCAAAAAATCCCATAAATCATAGCCGCTTGACTTCTTGAATGGTCACTTCACATTTCCCACAACTTAACCAAAAGAAAATTCGTTTACCGCATAAGAATTGCGATGTGCGATCTGTGAAAATTACATTTCGCAGAGTTTATGGGTAAACATCATAAATAGTAAAATTTATATGTTGTGATATGCGAATAAATGGCATTTAATTACTCAAGCATGCGAAATGACTTATGTCATATCAAACCAAAATCCGAGATCTAACATCTTAAGTTGATTGATAGTTATTTTGTGCGAAGGTGTAAGAGATTTGATTTTGAAATAATTATCGATGATTAATATCATATTTAATAGTTTCATATCTATTCATGCATGTTTGATATAAATGACGGATTTGTCTCTCTGTTCTCTATACTTGTAATGTTCGCTCTGTTTACTTGAAATCAGGAAACCACTTAATAGAGTGAGGAAGATTGAAATGAACAAGAAAGGCAAAGAAATTGCTCAAATGTTATCTACTGAAGACTAAGACATGTCTCCCTTATTTTCAGACACCACCTGCAACAAGGATTGCGGTAGTTCATCATGGGAAGAAATGTATAAGCTTTTTGAAGACGAAAATCCAAGGGTAATAACCAAAGTTGCTACAACAGGCATGACATCTACTTCAGATGTGACTTACTTCGATGCTGCATTTTCATTCGTCCACAGGATAGCCGCAAGGCCAAAAGTCCTCCCTTACAAAGATATGGTTAAGTGGGTAATTAACCACTTAAGCATAGAAGACATAACTTTTAAGGATTCCAAGGGAGAAAATATTGGTTCTTTCAGGACAGAATATTTACAGAATATTTACAAGCAATGTACCATCTACCCTCCCCGCAACAGAAATATAACAAGGCTTTTTTGCAAAGCTTTAGAGAAGAGCATCCAAACCTCATGAAAGCCAGAAAGGAATGGAAGGAAGAGTAGGGAAAGCTTAAGCGAGATAAACTCGGTACGTACTCAATTTCCAAAATTCCTTACCCTTACTGCTATGTTGTTGGTATGTTGTGTAGATTGTTTTCAAAACTGATACCACTAGGTTTTCAGTATATTGGGTTCCATTGGTTGACGCACTCATCAATTCCTTAATTATGAATTGGGAAAATATCCTATCTGAAAGTTTAGGCAAACACGTCACAGAATATAGGAATAAAAGGAGTGTTTCATCTAGAGAAATACCTCCATTTTATATGTCTTCCTATGTCATGGACGCAATATTATTTTCTTCTAGTTTTCCTACCATGGGATGGAAATGGACTACCCAAGACCCTACCCTAATTCACATTTACCATAGAGCCCTTTTGGATTCAGACTTCCATCTGCATTTTTATAAAATTTTCCATGGAGGCATGTTGCCTATGCACCAGATGATATTCAATAAGAAAGCCCCTAGGGTTTCCGAAGAGGCTAGTGCATATATTCTTTCTGTGGCTAGATGGTTTGTAGAGGAGAATTTTACATATGTTAGAGTATTTGGGAGTTATGCCTCTCCCCACATCCTACCATATTATGTTCCTAATAAGTTACTTACAAGAGAGATAACCTACCAGCTTGTTAATTGTATTACTAAACAATTGAAAGATGCTAAGAAGGTCGTTTGGCCTAATTTCCCTTTACAGTGCAGTACTTTTGCACTTTTTGATATTGGCCATACCTACAAGGAGGTTTCGAAGATTAATCTATTGAATTTGTTAGTAATGCCAAAGAGGATGTATGATCCAAATGATGTAATTAAAAACTACATCACAGAGCTCAAAATGAAGCCTTTTGTAAAGGAAATAGAAGGATTTGATGATCTCTTCCAAAGCATAGAAAAGTTTTAAGATATAATTAATTTTGTAGCCAGTCAACTTAACCAAGATGATTTGGAAGCCTTTCAAATATATACAAATAAGAGACTAGAGAGAGTTCCTCTCAACTTTTTAAGTATTGAAGATGTCAATAGATCTACTCCAAGTATTAGCTTAGATAATGAAGCAAAAGACATGTCTGAGGATGAATCGAGTCAATGAGAGAATTAATCTCACAATTCGAATCATTCTAAAAATGAATCCAAATCTAGAAAGGATAGCCCAGAAAAGATAATTGATCAAGTAATCCAAGAGATAAAGATGCAGGAAAAAAGAGAAATTAATGGAACATAGTCAAATTCTCAAGAAGTTTAGCACATTCATGGCACACTTGATCAATCAGAAAAGTCCCAAACAAAGAATTTTAGTAGTGAATGGGATGAGTTTTCTGAAGCAATAAAAATTCCTAAAACCAAACCTAATTCTGATCAAGTTACTAGTTTTCAGACACCTAAACATTCCCAGAAGATAGTGGAAACTGTTAATCCACTACAACAAGTTCCAGAAACTCATGATCGAGAGATCATATAGGCCTACCCTACAAGACAAATAGCTTTACAAGTTGAGGAAATTCCTTCGCTGGATATCTTCTATAGTCCTAGTTATAAGGCTGTAGTCAAGATAAATAAAAGGAGAAAAACTGATGAAACAGTCTCAAACCTCATAGATGAATTTGTTGACGTTTGGTGGAAGGATTCCTTAGCTGATCCTACTGAACATTTAACTAAATTATCACAGTATGCAGGGGCATATGCTACTGCCACTGTTGATAAAGCTACTGTGGTTAAAATGTTTCTGAATCAGAAGGAAGATAGAATACAAGAAATAAAGAGATTGTTAGATCAAGAAAAATCTAATTCTAGCAAGAAAATGAAATCAAAGATGGCCCAATTTCATAAGTTTTTTGAAAAGCTTAAATTGTAGCATCAAGCAAAAATAACTGAGAAGCAAGCACAATTGGAAGCAGCAATGACCAAGTTACAAAGTCAACCACAATTACAACAATTCATAAAAGAAGCATTGGATGTAAATGCTAAGTTAAAGAAACAACAAAAAGTATTTTTTTAGAAAGATTCTATTATTGACTCTTATTGTGATTCAAAAGAAATACCGATCCAACAAGTAGCTATCTAGAAACTTGAATGGGAGAAGATCGAGAAAAAATCAACAAAAACATTCAATGGCAAGCATCAAACTCAAGAAAATAAGCTAATCCACCCCAGGTAGATAAGTTCCATAAGGAGATCCTATTCAAAGATTGGGAAGAAAAAATAAAGCAGGCAGAGAAAGCAACAACGAAAGCATCAAGATTATCAAAGGAAATTATTGAATCTGTATGTGAACATCTGGTGAAAGAAGAACTTATCAAAGCGTACACATTTGAAGTGTTCTCAAAAGTAAAACAACTAGAAGCACAATGGAAGCAAAAGGCAGAAACACCAGATAAAATAATTAAAAGGATAAATAAGTTTGATCAAGAAAATTATTGGAATTTTTTGATCAAACCTTATCATTAGTACCAGATCCTGCAGTTTTTAACAGATTCAAAAAAAAGATCACAGCCAGTACTTTCAAACGCAGTATTCAAGGGATAGGCCAGATCGAGGATTTTGTAGCCAGCTCAGCTCAAGCCCATGATATATATTTTTCAACTTCGTGACCAAATCCAAAAGAAAGGGTAGAATTCATAAATCATATTGTTACTTTATTTTCCTAGATTGTAGTTTAATTTATTCTTATGAGGATGGTTGTTTGAAAACTTCTCTATATTTTTGTAATAATCTATTTTAGAACATATTTAATTTAGTATTTAAACCCCTCTCATGAATTTAGAGAAGGGTCCAGAAATTTGTCAAAAGCATTTGCAAAGAATGCACTATTGTAAGTTTGTGAATGCTTTGATGAATTAATGGAACACATTTGTTATCTTTTGAAAATTAAAGTTGTTTAACTAATGTTGCACTATTGTACTCTTTAAATTTCTTGAAAGTGAAGAGGAGTGGATCAATTACTGTTAGTTTACATGAGTAGAATTTCATACATATGGTACTTTTATTCACTTGTATTAGGTCTTGCTTTATATATTGGGAATCATCTTTTTATTGCAATATATATTTGAAATGTTATTATAGATGAATGTTACATGCACTTCTATTCTAATATTTGTCTGTGATTTCTTATTGAATATATAATCACACATATGAATGTGATTTCACAATTTTTCTAGTCAAACTACTTTGTTAGAAGAATCATCTTACATAATTTTCATCTCTTTCAACTATTAAATGATCTATATAATTACTAATAGTTGAAGGATATCTCTTTAGATCACATAAAGTAAGAAACACCCCAGGTATATAGTAGAATAAATAGTTTAAATAGATGCATATGATATATTACAATCATTCTCCATTTGCATGTTGTATAATCAAAACACACCCTAAAAATCATCCTTATTGGGAAACTGATCCCATTATCCCATGTTGGATCCACTACACCAAACGAAAAAGGAGCTGCTTTAAGGTCCGAACTAGGTGGTTTTCCCCCATGTTTTGACAGTGAAATTACGAGGCACCAACAACTTCTTAGCTTACCTACCTAGCCTCACCCTTACCTCTGCAAATAAACCTTTGAATTCAAACAAAAAACCTACACCTAGTTTCTTAACTGCCATTCCTATCCAACAAAACTCTAAAAAATTAAAAAATCTAAACTAATGAGCATCATAAATAACCTAAAACATTATATCCAGTCATCCTTTTGACTGCAAAGTGACATTGAGAGAGCCCTCTCTAGTTTGGGTACAGCTAGCTACCTGACCTAAAGTTTGGTCTGTGGTTACCTTTCTCCAATCCTACTGTCAGCCTTAGGAATGAAGGGGGAGTGATAACATTCTTGGCGCCATTGCCGGGGAGCAAAGGTTAAATATTTCCCAGGAAATAAAGAAAAATACTAGCTCTGATTGCTGATGGTGAATAGTGGTCATGCACAAGAAAGGTTGTACATCTTTCTCTTGGAGACTCCAGTGTCGAAGAATCCAAAGGTTTAGAATTTTCATGGCGACTCCACTGTTCAAAAACCAGGAGCTTGAAGAACTTATTGGTGACTTCATTTATTTCAAGATGGATTCAACTGCTGGAAGGTATGCCCCTATGAATTGTGCTCACATTCTTGGTTTTCCAAATCAAATCCCTTGCATAGATTGGCAAACTTATCTGCCCAAATTCATAGATGTAAACGGGGATGAGGCTATTCTGCATCTAATAAAATTTCATTGGCATATACATAAGCTTGGGATTGGATTTCATGAGGATTGCTTTATGAAAATATTTATGGCTACCATAGAAGGGAAAGAAAGATCATGGTATGAAGGGTTGAAGCCATGTAGCTTATTCTCTCTTAAAGATTTCCACGCAACATTCTTTCAGTTTTATGGAAAGTCTCACTATTCATTATTGTTGGTCAAAGATTGTTGTGAATCCTGTGAAGTTTTCATTCAATACCTTGAAGAGGATTTTGGTGATGAAGAGTGTTTGGATTATGAGATCATGGAGGCCCTTCATGAATATTCTTCTTAATACAAAATAACAGAGTTTAGCTACCTTGATACAAATGATCATTCACAACATGCATCAACTCCTTCTTTGCTTGAAGGTGAAATAGATCTGCATCCTAACAGTCTAGTTATATCCCATGAAGTTAATAAATTTTTGCAACCTTGTCTATATTTTCATGATTAGGAGTATGGGAATTCTTTTAAACAAGAAAAGGAAATAGACATTCCATTGGTTTTTTCATCTTCTGGGTCAATGATCGAGGAACATTATATTACAAATCCTTTTGAAAATTATTAATTTAAGCAGCATGAGAATGTAGCCCAAGATGATGGTATTAAAGGGGTATGTGACATATAATTGCATCTTGTTGTACCAGTTATTAAAGATTTCATTAAAGTTAGTATTTTTCAAATATCTAATGAATCTACTACTTTAGAAACTCTTAATTCAGATTCACATGAAGGATTACTCTTGAATCCATTTTCCAAAAGAAAGATACATGTACCTTTAGATTTCGAAGATGCTCAGCTTCAATTTGACCATCCTAAGTTGCAGGAAAGAAGTGAAAAAGAAGAGGTTGTTTTAGAGCCTTTTTTAGATGATGATCTTCCTCTAGGTTCATAACTCTAAGAGTCTGATGATGAAGAAGATTTTGTCCTAGATCCTATGGATATGCACATTTTTACTTTTGATAATATGGCTACTTAAAACACATCCTTTAAAAAAAAAACTTCCCTTTCTCCTGGTGTTATTAAAGACATTATTGCCACTTTTTTACAACCAGCAATAAAGTTCGCAACGTTCATTGATGAAGATGATTAGTTTCAACACATAGACAAACCAACAGTTTGGAAGGAGGTTTGTTTACCCATCTTAAGTCATCCAGAAAAGCTTATGTTGCATGTTCTTCATGATCCTTTGGTTAGTTTTTTGAAGCCATCTGGGAAGATGAATCTTATTGTATTTATGGATCATGAGCACGTGTTCAGTGGAAATTTTGAGTTGCCTATCTTTTGTTCCTTTTTTCCTTCTCGAAGAAAGTGTGACCAGATTCAAGTAAGTAGACATTTGTTGGATTGGTTACACTGAAGGGATCATATCACATGATTATATATAAATATTCACTAGGTGGGTGGTTATCATTAGGATTTGAAGCCTGAGGCAAAGGCCCTAAGATCCTGATGGTTTGGTACCATAAGTAAGTTCAGTCAATAGTCAAGTTTTTGAGTCAAAGTTAGTTTTTGTTTTAGTTAGTCATTTAAGTTTGTCAAGTTATTTCAGTTTCTAGTTTTTACTCCATTTCCCAATGGATGAAGCTATCTCACCTACGGTGTTCTTTACACCTCCTAAAAGCAGTTTCCATCCCTAGCTGGAGCCAATGTTAGTGTCTGCTAGTCTTTCTGTCACTAGTGATCAAATGTACACTTTCAAGATTAGTTGATAGGGTCCAAGGTAAAATTTTATAGTTTCAAATACGTTTTCAAAAAAATTTGATCATTTTTTGTTTTCTAGGACAGCATTGCTCCCTCCATTCACTCATGGTCATCAACATTTCATGAGTCATGTCCACCATTATCATCTAGAGTCTTAGGTCAGTCACCATGTTTTCACCTAAGTCAGTGTCTAGGTATCTTTTATTTCACCACCATAAATGTCCAAAATTTGTCATAAAGAAGGTGAAATAAGGGTCAATTCATCATTTATTAAAGGTTCAGGTGCTTCCAAAACAGTAAGTGAACATTCCTTACTTCTCCTTCAAGTGAATTTATTTAGCAAAGAGTGGATCCCCTCTTTTAGGGTTTTCAAAATAGTTTTTGGATTGCTGAGATGTTTGGTTGCTTTCATCTGGAAAACCCCTAGTTTTATCACATAAAAACCTTCATACATCACCTATATTCCTTACGAAATCATTCCATATCATTCATACCTCTCATTACTCACATTTTAACTCAAACCATAATTCTCGCTATGTTTTTGCAGAGATTCTGGGTTAGGACCGTGTTTTCGCATTTTGCCCCTCCTTTCCTTATCTATTTCAAGGACACTTGAACTATGTTCCTAAAACACTCCCCTATCTCCCATAATTTTTTCATATTTTTCCCTAACTCCTATCCCCTCCATTTCTCTCTCTAAACTCATTGCGTCATTTTCCCTTGTTTTCCTAGATTCCACCATTTCCTTCCTTCCCATCAAGCTTCGGTTTCTATCATACAAAAAAACACCATGGAAAATGAGAAGAAAAACTACAAAAAAGGAGGGAACGTTTCTAGTTTTGAGTCAACTCAGAACCATGGCATCATTTTCATAGTTTTGTTTTGATTTGCTAGGGTCTACAGTGCACACATGGATAATTTTTCTTCAAAATCAGTTTCTGAAGTAGTGGAGATGAATTTTAAAAACGTGAAAGAGGTTTTTTTCAATCATAAGCGAAAGAAAAAAAACCTCCTTCAGTTTATATGTAGAGGTGTTATGGTTTGAGAGAAATTCTCAAAATACAGTTTCTCCATGTCATTTTCTCCACTTTTGGACATGCTGTCTTCAAATCAAATTTTCAGGGGTTTGGAGAAGGGTTTTGCAGTGCTTGATGACTCCATTTAGTATTTTACATCCTAATATTCCCAAACATACTTCTTTCATCCCAAACATACTTTGCGAAGGCCTCCAACCTCCCTCTCCAAATTGCGCGACGCTTCTGCAAATTTTGAGTGATCAACTTGAAACTTGGATTTTGAGAAAATGGAAAAGTATTTTGGAAAAATGGAGGCTTTTGTTCATATCATGCCAAAGAAAGAAAATAAAGAGTTATGGTTAGAGAGATATTGATCCATCTTTAAACCCTATTTTTGCATAATTGTTTTTCGAAAATTTTGAATTTTTTTGCAATTTTTGAAAATTGGTCTCCACAGAAGCGTTGTGCAGAAATGCGACACTTTGTCTCAGGGTATCCAAATGAAGTTTTTCTTACATGGATGGGTGCATATTAATGATTAAATTCCATATATGGAGTTTTTTTTCCATGAAAAGATCTGTTTTTGAATAAAAATGCAAAAAACCACCTCATTTCTATGCTTCTACCACTGTTTTTGAGCAAGCATAATGCTTTTGGAGTAAGGTTGGGAAAAATCACTTTTGGAGGCCTTCCTGTGGGTCTTTAGAAAAAATTCAAAGTATTCTGGAAACTAGGCTTATAGGTCTACTAAGAAAAACTTTCATATTTGGATTTGGATGCTCCTAACTGGGTCAAAAACAACCCTCAATTGGCGTGACGCTTATGGAAAATTGATGCGACGTTCTTGTTGCAGGCGTGAAATTTCTGCATAGGATTCCTTTCAGACAACTGTCTCGCCTAGAAAACTCTAGAAATTCGATGCGACTTGTCCCATAAGGTGGAAATTGATGTGTTTGATTTTGTTTTTTCCTCTATCATGAGGAAACATGAAATTTAATGGAGGGGACACACACTCCTAGTATTTAGCTAAATCTCAGGGATAAGTTTCTAACTTCCCTAGATTCTAGGAAGTGACTCATATGATGTAATTATGATACTTTTTGGATAGTATTTCGACCCTATGAGGTGTCATGAGCTCTATTTTCAAGTATTTTTAGATATTGGATAGTTGTTATTTGCAGTGGAGCTATTGTACAAGCCTTTGCTAATGAAATCAAGGACAATGTTGTAGACATAGTATTGAGACTCCTGTGGTATGCCTTTGATAATTTGTTTTTCTCTGTAACTCATGATGTTTAATGTTATGTTACTCATCTTTCACATATATGATTATCTATGCTAAGTCTTATCAATTTATTGACAGAAAACATGCTTTCAATGCTTTGTTTTTCATAAGATTTACATGAAATTGTCTCTTTTCTTTTGATGAATCAATTCAGTTTATTGCTCATTCTGACTCCCTATTAGTTCAATCTATACACAATGAAAAAATAATCATGCTTCTTAGCTTACCTACCTGGCATCACCCTTACCTCTGCAACTAAACCTTTGAAATCAAGCCAAAACCTTAGACCTAGTTTCTTAACTGCCATTTCTATCCAACAAAACTCTAAACAAACAAAAAACCTAAACTAATGAGCATCATAAATAGACTAAAAAATTATATCTAGTTATCCTTTTTACTGAAAAGTGACATTGAGAGTGCCCTCTTTGGTTCAGGTAGGTCTAGCTACTTGACCTAAAGTTTGGTTTGTGGTTACCTTTCTCCAATCATACTGTCAGCCTTAGGAAGCAGGGGGGAGTGATAACATTCTTGGCATCATTGTCGGGGAGCGAAGGTTAAATATTTCTCAAGAAAGAAAGACAAATATTATCTTTTATTTCTGATGGTGAACATTGGTCAGGCACAAGAAAGGTTGTACATATTTCACCTGACAACTCTAGTGTTGAAGAATCCAAAGGTTCAGAGTTTTCATGGTGATTCCACTGTTCAAAAACCAGGTAGCTTGAAGAACTTCTTGGTGACTTCATTGATTTCAATATGGTTTCAGCTGGTAGAAGGTGCGGCCCTTTGAATCGTGCTCACATTCATGGTTTTCCAAATTGAATCCCTTGCATAGATTGGAAAACTTATCTGCCCAAATTCATAGATGGAAATGGCAATGAGGATATTCTGCATCTAATAAAACTTCATTGGCATATACATACGCTTGGGATTAGCTTTCATGAGGATTTGTTGGTGAAAATGTTTATGGCTACCCCAGAAGGGAAAGCAAGATCATGGTATGAAGGGTTGAAGCCAGGTAGCTTATTCTTTCTTAAATATTTCCACACAACATTCTTTCAGTTTTATGGAAAGTCTCGCCATTCATTCTTATCATTCAAAGATTGTTGTGAATCTTGTGAAGTCTTCATTAAATTTGTTGAAGAGGCTTTTGGTGATGAAGGGTGTATGGATTATGGGATCATGGATGCCCTTCATGAATATTATTTTCAATAGAAAATAACAAAGTTTAGCTACCTTGATACAAAGGATAATTCACAGCACGCATCAACTCATTCTTTGCTTGAAGGTGAAACAGATCTTCATCCTAACAGTCAAGTTATATCCCATGAAGTTAATAAAGTTTTGCATCCTTGTACGTCTTTTCATGAGTAGGAGTATGAGAATTATTTTAAACAAGAAAAGAAAATAGATAGTCCATTGGTTTGTTCATGTTCTGGGTCAATGATCGAGGAAAAGCATATTACAAATCCTTTTGAAAATTCTTATTTTCAGCAGCATGAGAATGCATCTTGTTGTATGAGTTATTGAAGAGTTCATTAAAGTTAATATTTTGCAAATATCTAATGAATCCGATACTTTAGAAAATCTTAATTCAAATTCACATGAAGGTTTACTCCTCAATCCATTTTCCGAAAGAAAGATACATGCACCTTCAGATTTTGAAGATGCTAGGCTTCAAGTTGACCACCCTAAGTTGCAAGAAAGCAGTGAAAAAGAAGAGGTTATTTTAGAGCCTTTTTCAAATGATGATCTTCCTCTAGGTTTAGAAATTGAAGAATCTGATGATGAAGAGGAGTTTGTCATGTATCCTATGGATGTGCACATTTTTACTTTTGATAATATGTGCACATTTTTACTTTTGATAATATGGCTACTTCAAACACATACTTTCAAGAACAAACTTCCCTTTCTACTGATATTATTGAAGAAACTATTGCCAGTTTTTTACAGTGAGTAATAAATGCCGATGTTGCAACATTCATTGGTGAAGGTGATCAGTTTAGACACATAGACAAACCAACAGTTTGGAAGGAGGTTTGTTTTCCCATCTTAAGTCATCTAGAAAATCGTATGTTGCATGTTCTTCATGATCCTTTGGTAATTTTTTTGCATCCATCTGGGAAGATGAATATTCTTGTATTTATGTATCATGAGCACATGTTCAGTGGACACTTTGAGTTTCCCATCTTCTATTCCTTTTGCCTGCTCGAATAAAGTGTGAGAACGATTCAAGTAAGTAGCCATTTGATGGATTGGTTACACTGGAGGGATCATATCTCATGATTGTATATACATATTCACTAGGTGGGTGCTTACCATCAAGATTTTAAGCCCAAGGAGAAGGCCCTAAGATCCTGATGGTCTACTGCAGTATGTATGTTTAGTCAGTAGTCAAGTTTTTTTTTTCAGTTATTCGTTTCAGTTTGTCAAGTTATTTCAGTTTCCAATTTTGACTCCATTACACAATGGATGAAGCTATCTGGTCTACGATGTTTTTGACACCTCCTAAAAGGAGCTGCCATCCCTAGCTGGAGGTAATGTTAGTGTCTGCCAATCTGTTTGTCACCAGTGATCAAATGTGCTCTTTCAAGATTAGTTGATAGGGTCTGAGGTCTAATTTTATAGTTTCAAATAAGTTTTCAAATACAATTTGATCATTTTTTGTTGTCTAGGTCAGCTCTACTCCCTCCTTTCACTCATGGTCATTATAATTTCATGAGTCATGTCCACCATTATCATCTAGAGTCTTAGGTCAGTCACCATGTTTCCACCTAGGTCACTGTCTAGGTGTCTTTCCTTTCGCTACCATAGATGTCTAAATTTTGTCATAAATAAGGCGAAATAAGGGTCAATTCATATTTTCTTAAAGGTTTAGGTTATTCCAAAACAGTAAGTGAACATTCCTTACTTCTCCTTGAAGTGAATTTCTTCAGCAAAGAGTGGATTCCCTCTTTTAGGGTTTTCAAACTAGTTTTTGGATTGTTGAGATGTTTGGTTGCTTTGAGCTAGAAAGACCCTATTTTTATCACATAAAAACCTTCATACATCATATATATGCCTTAACAAATCATTCCATATCATTCATTCCTCTCATTACTCCCATTTTCACTCAAACCTTAATTTTCGCTGCATTTTTGTAGAGATTCTGGGTTAGGACTACGTTTTAGCCTTTTTCCCCTATATCCCTTAACCATTTCAAGGGATTCCACTTGCACTATGTTCCTAGAATACTCCCTCATCTCCCCTATTTTTTTCATATTTTTCCCCAACTCCTATCCCCTCGATTTCCCTCCCTAAACTTGCTGCCACATTTTCCCCTGTTTTCCTAGATTCCACCTTTTCCTTCCTTCCCATCAAGATAGAATTCTATCATACAAAAAAAAACCATGGAAAACGAGAAGAAAAATTACAAAAAAGGAGGGAAAGTTTGTAAGTTTGAGTCAACTCAGACCCATGGCATCATTTTCAAAGTTTTGTTTTCATTTGCTAGGGTTTACAGTGCACAAAGGGACAATTTTTCCTCAAAATCAGTTTTTGTAGCAATAGAGATGAATTTTACAAAAGTGAAAGAGTTTTTTTTCAATAATAGTCCAAAGAACAAAAAAATCCTCTAGTGTATGCACAAGTATTATGGTTTGAGAGAAATTCTCAAAATACAGATTCTCCAGGTCATTTTCTCCACTTTTGGACAGGTTGTCTTCAAATCATTTTTTCAGGGGTTTGGAGAAGGGTTTTGTAGTACCTGATGACTTCATTTTGTAGTAAACAACCTAAGATTTCCAACCATACCACTTTCATCCCAAAAATACTCTAGTAAGGCCTCTAACCTCCCTCTCCAAGCAACATGATGCTTCTTCTAAAGTGGTACGACACTTCTGCAAATTTTGAGTGATCAACTCAAAATTTGGATTACGAGAAAATGGAAAAGTATTTTGGAGTACTAGAGGAGGTTTTTCTTCATAACATGCCAAAGAAAAACAACCTCTCTCAGTTTTGTAAGAAACGTTATGGTTATATAGATATTGATCCATATTTAAGCCCTATTTTTTCATAATTGTTTTTGGAAAATTCTGAATTTTTGGCAATTTTGGAAAATTGGTCTCCACAGAAGCATCGTGCAGAGGTGTGACACTTTATCTAAGGGTTTCCAAACGAATTTTTTATTATATTAATGGGTGCATATTGATGAATACATGCCATATCTGGAGTTTTTTTTCCATGACAAGATCTGGTTTTGAAGAAAAATGCAATAAACCACCTCATTTCTATGCTTCTGCCACTGTTTTGGAGCAGGCATGGTGCTTCTAGATTAAGGTTGGGAAAAATCACTTTTGGAGTCCTTCCTGTGGGTCTTTACCAAAAATTAAAAGTGTTATGGAAACTAGACTCACAGGTCTACTCAAAGCAACTTTCATATTTGGATTTGGATTCTCCTACGTGGGCCAAAAAAAACCCTCGACTAGCGTGATGCTTCTGCAAAATTGGCACGATGTTTCTGCTGCAGGTGTGATGTTTCTGTAAAATAATGATGTTGCATTTCATTTTACTCGTATTTCAAATATATGCTTATTTATGCTAAGTCTTATTAGTTCATTGACAGATTACATGCTTTCCATGCTCTGTTTTCCATAAGATTTACATGAAATTGTCTCTTTTCTTATGATGAATGAATTCAGTTTATTGCTCATTCTGAATTCCTCTTAGTTCACTCTATAAAAAATGACAAATTAAGCATGCTTCTTAGCTTACCTACTTGGCCTCGCCCTTACCTCTGCAACTTAACCTTTGAAATCAAACCAAAACCCTAGACGTAGTTTCTTAACTGCCATTCCTATCCAACAAAACTCTAAATAAACAAAAACCGAAACTAATGAGCATCATAACTAGCCTAAAAAATTATATCCAGTCATCCTTTTGACTGCAAAGTGACATTGAGAGAGCCGTCTCTTGTCCGAGTAGGGCTAGCTACATGACCTAAAGTTCGGTCTGTGGTTACCTTTCTCCAATCCTATTGTTAGCCTTAGGAAGAAGGGGGGAGTGATAAAAACCCCAATAAAAAAAATCTTTTAAATTCATAATCAAAGAAAACTTCCAGGGTTTCAATGTTTCCTTTCAATTATTCTTAGTAGGACTATCACTTGAATCTTTGAGTGAATATTCCTTTCCTCGCTTCACATGTAGCAAATTTTTTTTCAATCGGATCTTGGTTTCCTTCTTACAGAAGTACCTCAACAAAGAATTCTCCAATCATGACTATGATTCTTACTCATGGCCTTCACTAAGACTTACGACTGTTAGTCCTAGTCTAGTGCATGAAACGTGAATTAAAGAACCATGAACATCATTTCTTCTTCTATCCAAGCTCCCTGTTTGTCCCGAAGATGAGTCTTGATTTAGACTCGAAACGTAGACTAAAAATGAAGGTTGTGGAGATTCCGTGTTTTACATCTAAAAAATAAATCAAATCCTTATTTTATGTGTTGGAGAATATTTCATAGCTTCGATCCTTCTCATAATAATTATTAGATTCTCATCTTTATGATGTACCTACATAGCCATAGGAAGCAAGTACAACCAGATCTATAGAAACATGAAGTTAGACATATTATAATTACATAATCATTTTTCAACTTTATACATATCAACTACCCAAACAAGAGATGTATACTCTTTAACATTTTGGTAGGGACTTTGTCATAAACCCTAGACTACTTCATAACATCTTTCATTCTATTTAGGGTTTCAATGTTTCTTTCAAATGTACAACACACCTTGCTACAACACACAACAAACCCTAGAACCAATATAGATCTACACGATATATAACAAACTTTAAAACTCACATGTTATAATTTTCACTAGGGATTCATGCAAATCTTGGATTTCATACAAAAGAGTCAATCACAATTAATCAAATCTCAGATAATATCATGATTAGTTTTCACTAGAGTTAGTAGCAGACCCTAGATATTCATATCATGAATAATCTTTACTAGAGTTTGATGTAAACCCTATATTTTCATATATTATATAGATTCAGATGAACACACATGCTAGAGAATTTAATCATTTAGATATAGACCCTAGACTTTTCAATCATCATCCTACATCTTTCAAACTTTGACTAAGGCTTAATATCAAACCTTAGAATTTAGGACCTTTAGAAATTATGTCCATCACACATATCTAGGAGATCACCATTGTAACCACATCATATGTTAGACAATATTAATATACAAGACATACATTGTCATATACTAGGCTAGGGATCTAATCAAAGGAACATATACCTAGGGTTTCATTCCTAGGAATTTTCATATTGAAGGATTTTCCTTATAGACCTAACCAAAAATTAGGGTTTTGGTTCATTGTCAAGGTGTTGATGGGAAAAATGGTACCACCAGCAACAAGTGGGTATCCCCTGTGACAGGTACCAATTATACCTCACGTCATTTGGGATAGGAGCACCATCCGGTATGTGGGCCCGGCTGCCGCTATAAGTGTTTTCGCTCTTGGCTTCCATATGAGAAGGTGTCGAAGTGGGGACAAGGGTGAAATGAACAGACAGTGAAACAAAATCAGCCCAAGATTGAAAAACTACAGACAAAGATACAAGCAATTCAAAGCAAAAATAAGAAAGGATATACCATGAGAGGGATCAGAAAGCCAAAACCCAGTCACACATACATAAATAGGAACAAGCCAAAATTTAATTACAAAGTAGTTCACAATAGATCACCGACATGGAAAGGAACAAGTAAACACTGATTCGAAAGAAAAACATACATGCAACCACTATGAATCAGTCCATAACATATTACGTATATAAAAACACCCATACAAACATAGTGAAATATCAGACAACTAATACTACCACCATGAGCAAGCATGTGAATCAATGCCGGAAAAGGAGAATTTCTTATTAATGCTGCTGCAACTTCAAATACATATCTTGCAACTCGTCAAAACCCAACAATGGAACGTGGGTTATTCATATCAATGTCTGATGCAAAACCCTAGCCTTACTACAACTCCCTCTAGTAGCTACCAAGAGCTGAGTTCCTCTAGCTCCCAAGAACTAGCAAGTTATCTGGTCCTAGCCTCAACTAAAGTGATAAAAGTCCCTAAGAAAGAGGAATGAGGGAAAATTTATAGAGACACAGTGACTGTTCACCTACCGTGGCCCTTGACCTCCCCTCATGACACTTTAAATTCCCCACTGCTCTCTCGTGCCTATTGACTATTACATCCTCAAATTAGTCTCAGTGTAGCTACTGATGATATGGTGAGAAATATTTACTTGAGAATAAGAGGGGATGTCGAGGGTTCTTGGAAACCCTAGGGCACTAGTTTCCCATACGCTGCAATGATGTGGTTGCTAAGTCTTGTAACCAGCCTATCCTCCTGCCACTATTCTCCATTTGTAGTCAACCATATGTCGATGATGTGCCTTTAAGATTATTGCGAGGTTTTTGGAGTTTTGTAAGGAATCACCTTGCTCGCTAGAGGAAACCCTAACTTTTGCCATGAAAATCAACAAATTCTACCTGCGAACAAATAACATGGGTCACATGTATTTATAATCAAATAATGATATTGGAAGCACATTCAATTAATTGAAAGAACAACATTAAACGAATAATGATGGTTTGAGACCCTTGTGTGGTCCGTTTTCAGTGTATGTAGCTTGTATATGGTACCCCTGCGCTCTTTATTCCAATGCCCCCTTAGAACATCTTCAACAACAAGGATTGATGTCTATTATCAAAGGTGCTTTCTTCACTTTATAACCATCATCCATATGACTGGTTTAACCTTTCATGGCTCTTGATGTGTGCCTTCATCTACCCATACCTCCAATGAACACAATTTTGTTCTCCTTATCAATCAACCCAGAAGTTTAGCTTAGGTAGCTAGTAATAGACATTCTTCCACCATAATATGCTTGCTTGTTGCTCTTCAAGAACGAATTTGACTCCCTCTAAGATATTATGCAAAATGATACCAATTGAAGTTATGATGCAAAAAATATTGTTCTCCTGTGCCTTTTCATCTGATGGTTCCCTCCATCATAGTCATAGTGCTTCTTTTCACTTTTATCTGCCTAATTTTAAACAGGAACCTCGAATAAAATTGGTGATGAAAAAAAAATCTACAACACCTTCAAAGAACTGGAATCCTCACCCAATTATGATAAATGAATAATACCACAGATTCACCTTCGAGAAGCCAATCGAGTTGATATTTTTATGGGCGAAAACGAGTTGAAAGCAATCAATGATATTGCTTTCACATTACAGACTGCAGAACTTAATAAGATATTCGTGTTGGAATTTTCAAAATTCCAAAATAATAAAACTACCTTCCTTAACACAGAGAAACTATTTAAAATTTCATTCACAAACAGAGTTTTAACTCAGAAAAAATTTATATTCCATATATAAAAAAAACTGCTGTTACAATTCTTCCTCAAAAGAGGGATTTACAATTGTGTCTGCTGCTGTCACAGTGCACAAATAAAACTCTGTTTCACTAAAAATAAACACTGCTGTGTAATATGGTCTGTATTTTTCTAAAACACTCTGCTGTGTGTAATAATAAAAATTACAGCTCTCTGTCTTTTACAAAATGCACTCTGCTGTGCATAAAAACTCTGCTCTGTGTTTTCAAAATACGCTGCTGTGCATATATATAAAAACATTACATTACAAAATGACTCTCTTCTATGTTTTACAAAACAAATATCCCAGCCCTGTTTAATGCCATTCATTGACATTCAACCACAAAAATATCACCGCTTGACAATTCATTTATAGCTCCATAAATTTCTGTCAGCACCGCTTGATAACGCATTGATCACAGCTTTGACTTGGTGGTACCTGATTTTTTTTATTCCAGCACTGCTGTGCATACATTTCTGTTCTATGTAATTACAAATTACAATACTCTGTTGTTTTCTTCAGCGCTGCTGTGTAATTGAAACAACAAACTTAAAACTGTGTATTACAATGATACAACAGCAACATTCCTTTTGGGCCTTTTAATATATATGTTTTACATATATTAAAAACAAAAACATTTAAAACATTAAAACAGACTTGTGTTTCTTTTTTTTTAAAACAAATGTCGTATTAAAACATTTAACCGGCGATCAACATATAACATATGACATATGGCATATGGGCCGTATAATATATGTGGGCCCCCAGCTGATGATGTCAGCAATTCCGAGGGGGTAAGCTCCTCCGCCCACAAAACTTCCACGACCCCCGCGGACTGTCTTGCCCTCGCTTCATCTCTGCGCTGCATTTACTGTGCAGTTGGAAATTAATTCCAACACTCCCCCTTAATTTCAACTGCTGGGTTTTCTTGCATACCCAAACATTTCCAAAAATATTCAAAGCTTTTCTGCGCTAATGGCTTTGTGAGGATATCTGCAAATTGATCCTCTATTCTGCAATGCTGCAAAACAATCTCGCCATTGCTAACCAATTCCCGTATGAAATGAAACTTGGTGTCAATGTGCTTTGTCCTTTTATGAAAAACATAATTTTTAGAAAATGCAATAGCTGAGCTATTGTCACAAAATATCACTGTCCCTTTTACCTATTCTTGACATAAGCTTCTCAACATTTTCCGCATCCAAACTGCTTGACACGCTGCTGCTGTAGCTGCCACATATTCTGCTTCTGCTGTAGACAACGCTACAACGGGCTGTTTCTTAGAAGCCCATGACATGGCTCCTGAACCCATATGAAAAACATAACCGGAAGTACTCTTCCAATCATCTACACTTCCAGCCCAATCATTGTCAGTGTATCCAACTAAATCTGAACATTCTGAAGTAGTATAAAAAATACCAAACCTTTTAGTACCTTTAACATACCTCAAAATTCTTTTTGCTGCTTGCCAATGTACGTCCTTTGGCTTTTCCATGAACCTGGAAATCAAACTAACAGCATGCATTATGTCCGGCCTAGTTGCAGTCAAGTACATGAGGCTGCCAACTATGCTTTTGTATAAACTAGGATCAAAATCCTTGCTGCTGTCCTCTCTGCTAAGCTTTAATCCCATCACTGTGGGAGTGATTGTTGCTTTGCATTCCTGCATGTTAAATCTTTCAAGTACTTCATTAACATACTTTGCTTGTGAGATGAAAATCCCACTTTCATCTTGTTCTACTTCTATTCCCAAGAAGTATTTCAACAAACCCATATCAGTCATTTCAAATTCTTCCTTCATGACTGTTTTGAAATGTTCAATAAGGCAATCATCATTACCTATAAAAATAACATCATCAACATACAAGACTACAATCAAAATTTTACCATCTTGTTCTTTGATGTAGAGGGTGGGTTCTCCCTCACACTTCTCAAATCCATTTTCCAGTAGATAGGAATCTATCCTACTGTACCACGCTCTTGGTGCTTGCTTCAGCCCATAAAGAGCTTTCTTCAACTTGCACACTTTGTGCTCTTGGCCTTTCTTCTCATAGCCGAGAGGTTGTTCAATGTAAACCTCTTCCATTAACACTCCATTTAGGAATGTTGACTTCACATCCATTTGGTAAACTTTCCACTTGTTTTGTGCTGCTATGGACAGCACTGCTCTCACGGTTTCCATTCTTGCAACCGGTGCGAAAGTTTCCTCATAATCTATGCCATGCTTCTGCTTATAGCCTTTGACAACAAGCCTTGCCTTGTGTCTCTCTATCTTGCCTTCGGCATTACTCTTGGTCTTGTAGACCCATTTAACACCAATGACATCTTTACCTTTTGGGAGTTCAACCAAATCCCAAGTTTTGTTCCTCTCTATGGCATTTAGTTCCTCATCCATAGCTTCTATCCATTTCCTATCCTTGATAGCTTCTTCGAAATGAACAGGATCATCAACATGACAATATAAAGCAAACAAAGAATTGATACCTTCATTAGCTAAATCTTGTTCATAAATGTCTTTCAAACTTCTGAATTTCTTACCTCTTTCAGTAGGTGTACAAGTACTTGAAGAAGCACTTGAATTTCCTCCTTGTGGTGTGCTTGGAGAAGCACTTTCATTTCTCCTCAAGGGTGTGCTCTGTGGTGTTGGTGTTGCTGTTTGGGGATGTATTTCAGCCAACTCATCATCATTCTCATCATGAGATAAACAGTGCTTAACATTCACTGTTTTCTCTATGCTTCCATCCCAAGCTTCCTCTTCAATGAACTGTACGTCCCTACTCACAAGAAACTTCTTGATAGATGGGTTGTATAACCTGTATGCCTTGGATTCCTCACTGTATCCAATGAAAATACACTTCTCCCCCTTGTTGTCCAACTTCTTCCTTAGCTGATCCGGAATGTGTGCATAAGCCACACATCCGAAAACCTTCATGTGTGTGACACTTTGCTTTGCGCCACTCCATGCCTCTTCTGGAACTTTGTTTATAACTGCTTTTGTAGGGCACCTGTTCAAAATATACGCTGCACAATGTACAGCTTCGGCCCAATAATCATTAGGCAAACGCTTTGCCTTTAACATACTCCTCGCCATGTCCATTATTGTTCGGTTCTTCCTTTCGGCTACCCCATTTTGCTGCGGTGTATATCTAGTTGTAAACTGTTTATGAATACCATTTTCTCTACAAAAACGTAGAAAATATTTAGATATATACTCACCTCCTCTATCAGTCCTTAAGACTTTGATATGCAGCCCACTCTGGTTCTCAACAAGTGCTTTGAAATTGCAAAAATTTTCAAACACTTCACTTTTATTTTTCAAAAAGTAAACCCAAGTTTTTCTTGTAAAATCATGTATGAATGTTAAGATATAGTGGCTGCTTGCAAGCGATGGAGTTTGCATCGGTCCACACACATCTGAGTGGACAATCTCTAAGGGTGCTCTCGCCCTTATGCTTTTCCCGGAAGGAAAACTTTCTCTGTGTTGTTTCCCAAGAATACAACTTTCACAAAGGCTGTCCGGTTTCTCTATCAATGGTAAACCACTTACCATCCCTTTTCTGTTTAACAAATTAAGACCTCCAAAGTTGAGATGTCCAAATCTCAAGTGCCATAACCAATTATCATCCTTTGGTTCGCTTTGGTAAGTCTCCTGTGCAACTGCTGCTTTCTCTTCGCCATTCTTCAAATCTGCTCTCATTATGAGAGGGAACATCCTGTTCCTTGTCATCTTCACTTCAGCAATACACTGTTTGCTGGGTGGTTTATCCATGATGGTACAAACATCATTATCAAAGAAAACATTATACCCCTTATGGATAAGCTGTCCAATACTTAAGAGGTTACACTTCATTCCTGGAACATAATAAACATCTGCTATGTTTTTCCTTGCACCTAATCTTGTTAAAACATTTACATCTCCTTTTCCCATAACATAAACTTTGCTATCAGTTCCTAGTGTGACTTGTGACTGCACACTTTCATCTAACATAGAAAACATTGCTAAGTTTCCTGTCATATGGTTACTACAACGGGAGTCTAGAAACCATAAGTCTTCACTCTTTTCTTCAGCCATATTACAAGCTAAAAACAAATTTCTTTGACTGATATTTTCTTTTGTGAAATTTGCACTAGTTTCACTTCTCATATCATTCTGCTTCTTCTTTCTACATTCATTAGCATAATGACCATATTTTTTACAATTGTAACATTGGACATTGGATTTATCATACCTTTGTCCTTGTGCATTTTGCTGACCATTCTGTTGGCTGTTGCCTTGGCCGTGGCTGTGATCTTGACTGTTGCACCTTCCATGTGAATGTGAAGGGTTGTTCCTTCCACCTCTGTTTTGGCTTCTGCCTCTTCCTCTCTTGTTTCCTCTGCCTTGCCCTCTTCCTCTTCTGAAAGACATCTGGGTCTTAAAAGCATGTTCAAGAGATGAGTTTTCACTCCTACCCAATCTCTGTTCATGGGTCATTAGTGATGCATGAAGTTCATCCACTGAAAACTTTGTGAGATCTTTGGTCTCCTCTATGGTCGTGACAATCACATCGAATCTTGAGGGTAAACTTCTCAAGAGTTTTTCAACAATCCTCTTGTCCTCAAGAGTCTCTCCATGAGATCTGATTTGTGTGACCATTCCAATCACATGAGTGAAGAATGAGTCAATAGTGTCTGACTCTTTCATACAGAGAGTCTCAAAGTCTCTCCTCAGCAACTGAAGTTTTGCTGTCTTCACTTTCTCCATTCCCTGATAAGCTGTCTTGAGAGTTTCCCATGCTTCTTTGGATTTCTTAGCTGCTGCTATCCTTGGAAACACACTCTCATGCACTGCTTGATACAAAAAGAAAAGAGCCTTGGCATCTTTCTTCTTATTGTTCTTCAGTGACTCCCTTTCTGCCTGAGTTAAAAGAAGAAACTCTACTTCATTTGCTGGCTCTTCAAAGCCATCCTCAACTAATTCCCATAACTCTTGTGAGGTAAATAAAGCTTTCATAGTTATTGACCAGTAGTCATAATTCTTTCCATTGAATTGTGGGAGATGGATATTTCTCAAACTCATACCTGTGCTGGAGCCAGCCATTCTGCACTTCTAACTATGATAAAAACACTTGACTGTGTGTTTAAATTTTAACCAACTGTACTACAACAGTAACACAAAACTATATAGAGAAATACCTTCGAATTCTTCTTGTCTGAACCTTCACACTGCTGGAGAGGTTGCTGCAGATAAAGAACTCCTTCCCTTCAGCTTATTTGACCTTCAAATAGCCTGGATTGGCTCTCATACCATGTTGGAATTTTCAGAATTCCAAAATAATAAAACTACCTTCCTTAACACAGAGAAACTATTTAAAATTTCATTCACAGACAGAGTTTCAACTCAGAAAAATTTATATTCCATATATAAAAAAAACTGCTGTTACAATTCTTCCTCAAAAGAGGGATTTACAATTGTGTCTGCTGCTGTCACAGTGCACAAATAAAACTCTGTTTCACTAAAAATAAACACTGCTGTGTATGGTCTGTATTTTTCTAAAACACTCTGCTGTGTGTAATAATAAAAATTACAGCTCTCTGTCTTTTACAAAATGCACTCTGTTGTGCATAAAAACTCTGCTCTGTGTTTTCAAAATACGCTGCTGTGCATATATATAAAAACATTACATTACAAAATGACTCTGTTCTGTGTTTTACAAAACAAATATCCCAGCCCTGTTTAATGCCATTCATTGACATTCAACCACAAAAATATCACCGCTTGACAATTCATTTATAGCTCCATAAATTTCTGTCAACACCGCTTGATAACGCATTGATCACAACTTTGACTTGGTGGTACCTGATTTTTTTTATTCCAGCATTGCTGTGCATACATTTATGTTCTGTGTAATTACAAATTACAATACTCTGTTGTTTTCTTTAGTGCTGCTGTGTAATTGAAACAACAAACTTAAAACTGTGTATTACAATGATACAACAACAACATTCTTTTTGGGCCTTTTAATATATATGTTTTACATATATTAAAAACAAAAACATTTAAAACATTAAAACAGACTTGTGTTTCTTTTTTTTTAAAACAAATGCCGTATTAAAACATTTAACCGACGATCAACATATAACATATAGCATATGGCATATGGGCCGTATAATATATGTGGGCCCCGAGCTGATGGTGTCAGCAATTTTGAGGGGGTAAGCTCCTCAGCCCACAAAACTTCCACGACCCCCGCGGACTGTCTTGCCCTCGCTTCATCTCTGCGCTGCATTTACTGTGCAGTTGGAAATTAATTCCAACAATCCGGTCACATCAATCATCTTAGATTGCAGCTAATGTGGAGGTTCTCTAGCATTTGTTCATGGTTATGTGATGCATGACCTAGAATATCATGTTACGACCTTGTACCGGTTGGCACAATACAACTGGTTCGTCATGACAAAGGGGATAAGGTAACTCAAATACTCATTACGATGGAGATTATGCTGCGTATTCTATCATGTATTCAGAGCATTATACCCTAAAATTCTTTCAAATTTGTCCATTACAAATTGAAGGAAACTTTCCAATGTCGTCCAATTGAAGGAAACTTTCCAATGTCGTCCAACGTGAAGGATACATTTTCAGAACAACGCTTACAACCATGTAGCTCACACAAGTTTGTTTAAGAACATGTCCAACACTAGAGATCAAGAAAATATCGCGAAATGAAGGCCGATTAGGAGGATTTTAAACGCTTCCTCTCTCACCCATATTCTGGCCATCATCTATCATTTTAGGGATCCTTGCTATGAAGATAATAACACGCACATTCCTTGATATGTGCCGACTTTGCATGAGGTCGCACTGGTCGCCAGGTTGGGTTGGTCGCACCCATTGTTGCTTCGTGAGGCTTCTGACTCAGCGACTGGTCGCAACTGGTCAGAGGTCACACCGATCGCTCGCTTGCTTCAAAGACCATTTTGCAACTTGGCGACCTAGGTGGTAGTGCGACTCTCTGGAAGTCGCAGAGTCGCAGAATGGATTCGTCGCACTTCTAAAATTGTCCATAGAGCTATGAGACACAACTCCGCGACCTAGGCATCGATCCCGGTCTTGGTCTTGAAGTAGCAGCCACATGAATAACCTTATTCCCCGTGCCACATGATTCTGATGCTGCCCATGGAAACTGTCAGAGGGACTGCTTAAATGATGCCATCCAACGCTGAATATTTGGTGATTTTGAGAGATGGTCGCTACTTATCCTACCTCGGCTTTCTCGAAAGGTTGAAGATAACAAAGATATGTATAACCAGAGGGAAAAGCCTCGTGGTTAAAGTATCATCCTAGGCTTTCACTCTGCTGCCGTTTCTGAAATTTGAGTGCTTGTCAACGGCCTTCACGTGTCGAGTGTTATACATAGAATCAATATAGTTTGAAGCTTTTCTCCTAATGTTGCTACTTTCGCACCCAAGCCACCAAAGGAATGCAACTTGCCAGTATTTTTAATGGCGAACAGTCGATCTTTGTGGAGACTTCAGCGTTCAGATCACTATTAGCATCCAAACAGACTTGTGTTTCACCCAGGTGGACGCTAGTGCTAACACCTATGCAATCATTTTGGAGCCTCAACATTGTATTTTAGAAGCCAGCCTCCACTCCGAGAAGATCGTTTTCCTTAATTATCGTTGTCGTTGATCTGCGGCTTCGCTTGCACCATGATAATGCGTGCCATATTCCCATGGCATTTGGATTGTATATAGATGTTCATATTGGCCAAAAGAAAAGCGTACCTCGTCCTCTCTCTCTCGTAAAGATCAGAACTTGTTAACTCCCTGGATCCCTTTGAACGCATATGTATATGCGCTCTTCTGGCGTTCCTGTCCTGTTGTGTGACCCAAACACCTGACGGATTCTGTTTAAATGTGACTTGATGAATGTACATGACATATAACGTTAAATCCTTATCAGGCCGTTGGATCTTATATATAAAAAATGATTTGTTTGCTTCAAGGCTAATGTTCCTATGAGGTCCCAACGAATTATTGCGATTGGCCATCATAATGAAAAAAAAAAATATAGCCATCGTAGATATGTAATAAGTGGCCTTGTAGTTGTGCTCACAGTGATGCCTCCACTTGGCTTCTAACCACCCCATTGTCATGCACCTCCGATATGCTTTTCGGTAATAATCACATATGATGGAAAATTGTCCACGCTTATAGTTGGAAAATTCCCTATATTATTTACGCGCTTATACATCCCTTTGTGTTAGCCTTTATGGCGGGTAATCATATGGATCTTGATCCTTTTTAGAAAACCAACCTCCCATAAGACCTTTCGTTTTCTTCAAATCCTTAGAAGAGTTTGAGAGGTTCACATGGAAAATTAAAACTTGCATCTATAAAGCATCTTAGTGGAAAATTAAAACCTGCATCTATAGAGCATCTTAGTGGTGTAGTGTATATTTCAATGTATGTTCATGGAAATTCCAACCAATTTCCTAAAAGGAGGTGGGAAGTGAAAATAAGTTAGCTCTCAATAGTAATGAAAACATAATTAAAAAATAAAATAGTTCACTTAAGGGGCACAAACAATGAATTGTCCAAACTAAGGTGTTATAAATTATGTTGATTGGTCAAGCCTCCTTGAGTTTGGAGACTAATTCAAAATTCAAGTGCTTTCACGGGTTTTTTAATTGCAATTTACTTTGATATTTCATGATGCCTAAGGTGATGATGCACTCATGGAGAAAGCTCATGAAATACTCATGACCATGCATTAGGAGGGTGGGGATTGGCTCACGGCATGGTAGGATATTTCATCATGATGATTTAGGGTTTTAGAGGTGAATAGGAGTGCTAGCATTTTACATACCCTAGAGAAGCTCAAGCATTGACCCAACCATTGAAACAAGATGTATCTACTTCATTTCAATGCATATGCGAGAGAAAAGAGGCTTGTGGGTGCGTAAGTCTTCTAATGTGCCACTAAAGCCCTCAAAGCCCTAATGCACATGTTGAGATAGAGGAAACCAATTATGAACCCGAGGGCAAACGATATTTGATGATGTTATTATGATGTCGATTAGGATGTGCCCCCACGGGAAAGTGGATTGGGTAAAATAGGAATGGGATCACTCCCTTGAAAAATTAGGGTTTCTCCCAAACCCTAGCACGGTTAGCACAATGCAAGCCAAACTAAAGCCTTATCTGTCTGGGCTCAATGCCCCTGTTGATTGGTGATCACTACTATGGTTGACCTAGCTTCAAATTCATGGAGGAACTCTCAATGCTCTTTGAAGCAGCAAAACCCCAAACCCCAGTGCGATCATGAGACATCAAGACAAGTGGGTGCGATGTGTATTGCATGAATGGGTGCAACACAAGGCTTGGCAGGAATAGGTCATGGGGATATGAATCAACCGAAGACTGGGTTGAAACCTTAATGGGTTGAGCGAGTAGAGGGGGACCCGAAATTTTGAATATGCCCAAAATTTTGGGTGGTGTTGTAGCAGCTGCAAAAATTGGCGAAGCACTGGTAGAATCTAGCATCTCTGCTAACATCCCTACAAACGTCCGATTCTGGATAGTGACACATGGGAATATTCAACAGGCACTGTGGGTACCTCCTTTGTTTCTTTGACCTTTACATAGATGCCTTCCCTTTGTGCCTCAGATAAGTCTTATTAATCACTAAACACCCAAGTAGAAATTCACTCCTGCGAGTAGTTGATGATGATGCAAAGAGAAAGGTAGAGGGCTTATTATATTTAGCACTTTAAAATAAGTTTATGGTGTTGCTCCACTACCAGTAGGTTTGGACAGTACTCCGACAAAGTCACTTCAAGGAATCACAAACATTGCTCCGCTACCAGCGAGCCTGGTCAGTACCCCGGCAGAGTCGTTGCACTACCTATCTGCACAGGTAGCCTTTCTCGATCCTTTACCCTTCATTTAATTTCATTTTTCTATTATGTGCACATTGGCACTTATTACTGGGAGTTCATTGCACTAGGGTGGATGAGGGATCCCGACTTATTTTACGGGCAGTAGAGGTTGTTTCTTGTTTGAAAAAAAATAAAAGGTATCCTGTTTTAGGTTTTTCCTCATGCCAAGCCTTCACATCCCATCTCCAGCTAATAGGTGAAACATGTAAACAAGTCATTAAGATATTCAAGACCATGTTGAGCACAAGGTTCAAGCTATGGATATAGGTCACTCAAACTGATTAGGGTTCCCTACAAAAAACCTGCCCGTATATCCCTGGCTAATGAATTGGACTCGTAGGAATGATGTCCATGATATGACTTTGATGACCAGTTCTGAGAGAAGCTGCCTTTTGGAGTAACCTTTAAAACCTCACACAATCATTTTGGTTAGGGTTTCAACATTATGGAAAGGAAATTAGGGTTTCAATGTGTGAAAAGAGGTCAAAGCAATCCATTTGGCTTTAAGCATGTGCAAGCAGGGGTAAGAAAACTAGTGAGGGCAACAAACGTTTGAAATCTCTACGTTCAATGAAGGCTCACACAGTGGTATGCAACATATAGGAAAATTGCAAGTCTAGGTCAAGGACAAGTGTATACTATTCAAGAAGGAATATGCATGATGTAGTGTAGTCAACAAGGATTATAATGCAGTGCAATGTTATGTGCAAAAGAAATAAGCTAATTACAAATAACGGACAAATGAAACACATGTTCAGTGATTTTATGAATGCCATGCAACAATGAGAAATGCACACTAGCGCAAAATAAAAAATGCGTAAAGCTAAAGTAACTACAGTAGAGAAAATATAGGAGACATAATTTAACCATAAATCAAATCCTGGCAAGTAAACCCTAATTAACAACTTGAACAAGTAAAATTTAATTAACAAACCCTAGCTAGCCTAAACCTAAAACCCTAATTTAACTGAAGAGGCGGCCGAGTCATGTGAAATCAGATTTCCAGTGTAGCCATCATATCAGTTCCCAACCTACAAGAACAAGGATATCCGCTATGAGAACCATCATAAAAAATTGTGCACAAACAAAAAAATTTACCTGTAAAAGATGCACAAAACAAGAAGGTAATGGCTACTTACTGGATAACATGCTAGAACAGATTGTTCAAGCTGAGTTGCAATCCCATCTTGGTAAAAATGAAGATGTACTTGAAACCTATATTCATCTAGCCACGAAATACATCCATTCATGCATAACCCTAAATTCAACGAAAGTGAGGTAGGACACTGACTACTTATAGATACATTTTCTAGATAGGATCCCTCAAGCTAGTTAGAAATATCATCATGATGTTGAGGATGATAAACTTGATTACATGGAGAAAATAAGTATTTTCCAAGTGAGATTGAGCTGCCACAACATTCAAGTGTAGAAACCCAAATTTTGGAAACCCTAATTCAAAGTTGTCCATGGTGCTAACTCCCCTCAGTTTCCCAAGGCTAAGAAAGGAAGCCAAAGGGGTAAACACAAACCAATCTTTAGATTTGGTATCTAGCCCTACCAAATCAGAGAGGGCTCTCTCGAAATTACACACACAACCAATGGAATTGACTGGAGGCTATTTAGGGTTTTAGGATAGATAATAATCTCAGTAGGGTTTAATTTAGCATTTGTTGGACAAAGAGCACTAGGTCTCAAAACTAGGTAAGGTATCCCAAAGTTCAGTTGAAGATATAGTATGAAGCAAGGTAGTTATGATTAGTGACAAAATTGGTTTTTCATTGTAGTGGTGAGGAGAAAATAATAGGAGTCACGTGAGAAAAAACATTAATTCGCTTTTTTAGAGGATGACACATTTAGATGCTTATCTTAAACAAAAACATAGCATACAAGAATGATTTTTGTTTTAAACCTTAAAAGATAAAGCATAGGAATAAACTAGATGGTTGCTAACATTATCTAATAATCAAATATAAATTAAAACACAAGAAAAACAAATCCACTCAACATAACACAATAATTCCATGAAAATAGCTACAAATGTATGTTATATTGCTAAATTGGAGGTTTCTGTGGTGTAGTTTTTCAGAAGTAGGACTTAGAATATCCACAGTAATCATTTTTTCTGTCATATACACTAGGAGGTTTCTGTGGTGTATGTTATATTTCTGCAAATGATCAGTACACTAGTTCCAAGTATGATCCACAAGTATCCAACCCTCTCAATGACTTGATTTTGAGTACATCTATAAAATAGAACAAGATTCCACTTCTAGGGGTCAAATCATAATCCAAAACGACTAATTAATGTACCTAATTACTCATAGCCTAATTTTAGGGGAGTTAGAAACAACTTCCTCATTTTTAGCTAATAAGTTGAGTTTTTGTCTCAAGTCATTAAACATAATATTATTTAACAAAGATGACCATAAATAGGCCTATTAACCATCAAAAAACTCATGAGCCAGCTATTAAATCGACCATTTTTACCTTTTACCTACACGTGTTAAGAAAAGTCTTCAAACACATAAACACGACAAAAAATTACAGAAGTGCAACGAAAGTTTGGAAGGTGATTTGGAGGCCTTCTTAGAGGATTTTTGGCTGAAAATGGTATGGTTGGAAAGATGGAGATGTTGGGTACACAATGGAGTCATCAAGCACTTCAAAATCTAGCTCTAAACCCCTAAAACATTGACTTGAAATCAACTTATCCAAAAATGCAGCGAGTGGTATGAAAAGGTGGCATACAGGTGGAAAATAGGTGGTTTTTGACTTTTTTTTGAAAATCCATGAAATGAAAAGTAAGCCCAAGTTGAATTCTAGAATGTACTAACCAAAATACACTTGCACATGCTTTTCAATCTTCATTTGGAGCATCTGGGAAAAGGTGCAGCGAGCACACGCTGCGTTTCGATAGGATGTTTTTTCTGCACTTTTGTAAAAATAGGGATCAAAGATGGAGTTATATATCTTTAAAAATAATAGTTTTTGCAAAAATAGGATAGGTTTTTGTAGATAAGGTTTTTGTGACAAAACAACTCTCTTAGTTTTTGAAAGTTCATCTTCATTTGGTCATAAACCTCTTTTGAAAATGATGGAAAAAACAGAGTCAAAATCACAACGAATTTTCCAAAAACCCAACAACTTGGGGGAAGGGAATGGAGGGGATGGGGGGTAGGAATAAATTTGAAAAAATTATGGGAGGTAGGTATATGTGTTAGGAATGTAATGAAAGTGGAATTTCCCAAAATGCGTGAGAACAGGGGGGGAAAAGGTCAAAACACAGACCTAGGGTAAAAGCATAACAAATTTCTAGGGTTTTCAGGAAAATAAGGAAATGAAAGGATTTTGATGAGGGGAATGATGGGGAATGGTAAGTGAAGGATGATGAAGGAGGTATAATCTTAAAACCAAGGCCTTTGACTCCTGACGAAGCTATGAAGCATGGAAAAGGGAAAGCACAACAAAAACACAACATACCCTAGGAATGGATTTTCAATTAGTTTTTTGAGGAAAGAGACTGCATAGAGAGTTTATGGAGGCTTATTTACTTCTTAAAGAGGCTTTGAATCATTTGAAACCATAACTGAAATTTTTCTTCCTTTGTTGTCAAAAAATCTACCTTACTAGATGATGGAGGGTGTTCTTGTGACTTACTCTGCTGCATTGGGCTTAGTTTCAATTGTGTATTCTCTTGTTGCAAGAAATAATCCATGAATTTGGCTTTGGAAAGGTCATATTTTAGTTCTCTAATATATGCCTATTTCTCTTTGATTGTGTCTTCATTTTCCTTATCTTCATGGTGTTTTTCTAGGTCAACCATCTTTAAATTAAGAGGTGATTTTCTTTCACTGTGCAATGGTGTATCGTGTTTGCCTCTTGATGATTCTTGTCTCATAGTGCCAAGTTGAGTTCCTTCTTGACTGATAGTATTCATAAGAAGCATCTTTGCTTGAGCCCTAGTTCTAGGTCTAGGAATCTTTGTTATTTCAGGGGAAAACACCAACCTCTTACCTCTGCTACAGGTCTTTGAGATTTCCAGTCTAGGTTGTGTCTTTGTCACTGATGAATTTTTTGATGAGCTAACATGGATACATTAGAATCAACTAAACAATTATGGAAATTATAATTAAATATTTCAAATGTTAAGAGAAACAAAGGGTAGAGATTCTCAGAATTCAAATTGACGTCATTCACTACAGATTCAATAATATCGCGAAAGTTACCGAACATTACCTGGGAAGAAGAAACATCCTTACCTGCCAAAGAGTGTGATGAGAGTTCTTGGATAATCAATTCTCACTATCTCGTTATCTTCACAAGCTCAAATATTGAAATATTGGCTCAAGCTCTTTTCATATCTTCAACAATGTTGTAATCAATACTTTCAATCTTAATGGGTTGTGTTGATGGATAAAGTGGTATAGCTTTATTCGAAACTTCAGAAGTGGTGGTATTATTCTTATTATTGGTGGAATTGTTCTTAGAAGGTGGAGCACTTCCCGACTTATTCTAAGAATTTTGAGTTGAATTGAAAGGTGGTAGAATCCTTTGCAACCACTATTTCTTAATTTCTTCCTTAGAAATAGGTCCCTTTCTCGTCAAACTATAATAATCAGTTGATTTCTGGGGAGGATCTTCACTCACTGATGGTTCTTTAGCACTTGTATTATTAGTATTATATATAAAACCAAAAAATTTCACTGAGTTTCCAACACCCAAACTTTCTTCGGTCATAGTAGGTTCATTCATTTCTTCACTCTACTGAGACTATTCTTCTACTAATAAGATGTCAAAAATATTGGTCATCATAATGCTCATATTATGACTCCACTATGGGCATGTTTTTTTAAATGTTTTATCTTGATGAAATTTAAAAAAGTTTTCCATGCCCAAACTTTTAATATTGAACAACGTGTTAGAACTTTGATCAGATTTAGTTGATTGGGAGTTATGCTTGGTGGTGTAGAAAACTGGCATCATTTCCCAAGCTAGGAGAGAGAAGTCTCATGTGAAAGAAAAAACCTCCAAGAAGACTTGGCACAAGATCAAAAACAAATGTAGTTCCACACGCTTCTTATCACCCTCCATGAAATTGTCGAAGATATATAGCAGTTAGAGGAGCCATCAGATACCCCGATTGAGTCGAAGCCAAATCATCTATTATTTTTTTCTTCCATGGGAATTTGAGCTTCTGAAATGGACGGAAAATGGTTTGTAATCATCCCGGTTGTGTTTATATTTGGGAATGAATTTTCCTCAAGCTCTGAATAATCCATTCTTTTTCCATGCATAACTGTTGGTTGTATAACATGTAACCTACATTGGAAAATGATTCTAGTGTACATGAAAAATGGCTAGGTAAGCAAGTTGTTGTTCTCTCAGAAATTTCCACATTTATTTTGTGCATATGTATATAGTTTATTGATGCTTTGTAGGTGGTGTTGAAACTTAAGAGCAAGCACATTAATGGTAATCTTGTAAAAAATAAAAAGCACAAGCAAACATATTTTTCTATAATTTGGTTTTTTATTTTATTTTTGGAACTGCTCTTTAAAAGTATCAATCTTGGTGATATGGCAACCTATGTGCATAATTTTTACCGAGATTTTCCAGCTTGGTTCATTAGAGTGTCATTAGCAAGATCAGAACACAACAAAGATGTTATTTCATCCCCCCACCACTTTATTTGGTCAACTTGCTTTATTACATTAATCATGGAGGAATGTTTATCCTCTTTCATAGCATATACAGGGCCAAGGGAGCAACAAATCCTCCATATAAAAGCATGGTGTGTATGATCTCAATTTTTTTTTTCTCATGAACTTTTTCATTTGATAGGGATTTATTAGCGTATTCTGTCGAGGTTTTGGATCAATTATTTAGCCAGTTGGTCACAATTTTTGTTGAGACACCAATCAATTCTACAACCAACTGTAAAATAATGTAAGTTATGTGGTTCCATCTCCAATTGAATTATTTTAACAATGTTATCTTCAGTTCTATGTTACTTGGGCAATTGTGACCATGACTTGTTGGTTATCTACACTTCTTGATAGCATAGAAGGAAAATTTTTGGGTTGGGTGGATTAAATATGATGTTTGTAGTGAGTTTGTAGGTCTCGAGGAAAGGTTTCAATAAAGATAACTTTCAACTATGATCCCAAAATCCCTTCAAAGTGTAAGTTGAAGATATGGACAAATTGACTTTTTTATTGATGATCTAGTTTTGGTCTCCAACAATTCATGTATATAGTGAAATGAAGTTTATTATTATTTTCTTGGGAATATGGAAAAATTGACTTTTTTATTGATCATATAGTTTTGATCTCCAACAATTCATGTATATACTGAAATGAAGTTTATTATTATTTTCTTGCATATGAAAATAAATCAATGATTTGGTTTCCCTATGATTTAGAATTTTCCATACTTAATGTAACTGAGGAATCCCCCTTCACCACAGTACTGAAGTTTGTTATAGGGAAAATGACCTCCTCATCAGCTTAGAGGAGAAGGTAACATGGAAGGAAGAAAATGACCTAGACAAGACCCATTTTTGCCAAGGTAACGCACCCCAGAAATAGCTAGGCAGAGTTATAACGCACTTGAGCCATGCAAAGGGAGTGTTAATGCCTAGGGTAATGCGTTGTCTTGCCCAAGGGGCAGCGTTATCCATGTTTGAATGTGAAAAGGGAAATATCTTGCAGAAAACTGACTGGAATTTCCAGCTTTTTCTCAGAAAGAGTCAGTTAAAAATAGAAACTAAATGGCATAAACCTTTTATTAGGCATTTCCAAACACAACTAAACTCCTATGGAAGGCAAAAGAAAGGAAAAGAGAGGACACATCTAGATCTTTCCCGATTTGAACTGGTTGAAAGAGTTGGCAAGGTTTGTCCTCTCCATCTCCTATAAATTGGAGTTATGGGCTCTTGGTCTAAGGTAGAAGGTTTGATTAAATGTGGAGCGGAATTTCGTTGTTGTAGTGTGAGGCTTGAAGATCAGCGAAGTTCATTGAGAACTTTATGCCTTGAGCATCATCACACTAGGAGATAGAGAAAGATATAGAGGGATTGGAAGGCTAAGGAGGGCTTGGTGCAACTAACAGTTGTAATCCTCCTTTTCATAAATCAATAGAACTGTATTTGTTTTGTCTATTTGATGCATCAGTGTCACAATTATTGTTCAATCGTCTATGTAGCATGATATGAATGGCTTAGATATGCATTGTTTAAATGTTATTTATATGCTATTTTAATTGATAGAAAGCTATATTGTTGTGAATATTACACGTGTGATTTTATTGGTTGTAGGATCTAGATTTGGAGCTAGCGAAGAAGAACTTCTACTCTGCTACCTAGTGTTCTCCATAGGATTCGTCATCCACAAAGAGGTAATAATTACAAGCCTTACTTTGAAAATTATATATTAGTATGAACATGCATGCAGTACCTTTGGAACTTTATAGCTAATCTTACAGTCTGCCTCAGGCACCAGAAAGCCCTGAGAGGGATACCCAATAACCACCACCCAAGCATATTACCCTATAGTAGAAAAGTTGAATCCACTGGGGAGTAAAACTCAAATTTCTGGGTTGTTCCTATGACTTTACCTTTTTTCCTCTGTTCACATATCCTTCTGACCAACTTATATGCTTAGTAATCATCTCAGTAGCTCACAGAGTCCAGATTAGACCCTGCCTAGCCATCTGTGCAACTTTACCTTGAGTAATTCTCCCTCTGAGAGTGTTTCAGTGTGTTATAATGCTGCTTATGCTAAAATAAAATGCATTAGTCTCAATATTAATGCTTTTTAGCCTCTTCTTTCCAGCGTTACCTAGCCAAAATCTACTGTTTACACCCTTGTTGTGTTTCCCTTTGGTTGTGGAGTTATTGGATACCAGATTAGCTTCTTTTGTTGGATCCTTGTGCTTGATTACGAGTTAGAATTTTTGTCTTTAGTTCTTTTTTAAAAAGTTAATTTGAGTATCATCTACTTTTTGAAGAAGATTTTTTTTGTTTGAAGTTTTCTGAACTTAGCTGAATTAATTCTAAATTTTTTTGGTTAAAAGACTGTTAAGAGAAGATAGATAGATGTCTGAATCTTTAAATTTGAACTGTGTTATTTGAATGTTTGGTGCATGTATGTTGAAATAATCTCTCCTTGTAGAATAAAATCTTCATTGAATTGAATATTTAGAGCATGTTTCTGCATGGATTTTGAGTCAGAGTCTCATCACATTTCATACGTCCACTCCCCCTCCGCAAGCCTAATAATCAAGTACACTAAGAATCAAGAGATAATAAAATTTATCATACAAATTTTTTTGATCACACACCAACAATAGTTTAGGCTAGGATCTTGGGGTAGGAGAAGTGAAAAAATCACCCAAGATCTCAAAACTTGAAACTAGAGTCTGTTAGGATCCCGTGATTTGACAGATTGGTAGACCAAATGCACAGGGTAACATCAGACCAATCTTTGGAGTCGTAGGACCTAGCCTTCCTAGACTCAGAGAGGACTCTCTCTATTGTATGCAAAGGATTTGAACTTGTTTTCTTTTAGGGTTTGATTTTAGGCTAGTTGTTAAGTGTAGGGTTTGTTTGATTGTTTTTTTTGGGTAGGATGATCAAGTAGAATAGATGGAATGAGGAAATATTCAAGTCATTGGGATATGGAGTCTATAAAATTCATGGGAATTTTAACAATGGATCAGGAAGCATCACAGGGAAAATCTAGCATTGGTCAATTTATTTTCAAGGTTTATGGGAAATGAGATGGACATCAAGTTTGTGAACAAAGGTAGGGAAAAGGGCAATCAATAATCCTTTATCATGTACCTTTTTAACAATAAGGGACTTAAATACATAAGCATAAAGAAGTAATCAATAGACAGGGTGAACTAGTAACTCTTTGATTCAACTTAAGCAAATAAGCATTCAAGACAAACATTCCAATGAAATATAGAAGGTGAGAAACTCATTTAACTTCTACACCTTCAAGGTTAGAAAACATTTAAGATACACATATACCTTTAATCAAAGAAGAGGGAACGCATAAACACCATTGATCATAGTTATGAAGATCTCCAAAATAATTTTTCAAGCATGGACAAAGGGTATGATCAAAACATAGCCTCTTTGGTAGACCTAATTAATGGTACTCTAGAGAGAAACCTCGAGAACAATGTTTAGTGACATCAAACATGCAGGTCTAGCCATAAATCAACTTTGATACCTAATGTATTAAACCATTCATGAAATAAACAAGCTTAGGGGGTCTAGAGAGAAATTAAGAATTCTCTAAAATGTCCTAGCAGAAGAAAAACATAGAGGCAATGAAGAACAAACAGAGCTAAGGTGCCTTTGAAGAACATTTCTTAGTCTAAATCCTTTGTTCTATTGCAACATAGAAAGATGGAAACATAATGAAACATGAGAAATCAATAACTGAAATAGAAGCACTTCACCATTAACCAAGCTCAGGGATCCTACAAGCAAGCCTCCTCCATCAACAAGCAAAACAAGCCATTCACAAGCTCCACAACACCAGATTTCTCTTCAACCTCCAAAAGACTATGTATTGCTCCAAAGAGTCATCAAATGCCAACCCTATACATAAGACCTCCTTCCTCTATTTATCTAGCAAATGAGGAGGTGGAAACCCTAAGAGGCTTCTAGACTATAGTTATTACAGAGTAAATTAATTCTTGACCTTTATGGCCGTGAAAGGCCTAAGGCAAGATAAGACCAACTGTCTCTATAATAATAACTCTTAATTTCACTGTTTGAGCTAATTTCTGAAAATGTTTAACTTTAAGGCATTTTGCAATAAATTTACAATAACTGCTGGTAGCTGAAAATATCTCTGAATGTTTGTAATAACTGTTGATGTTTTATTGAAATAAAACATGCTGTAGGTGGCAAAAATATCCTTCTAAAGAAGTAATTGCTCTTTGCTGAGTCATTCAGATCTGCTTCTGTGCTAATATTCTTTTGTCTTACACTTAAAACTATTTTTTAGGCTCTTAAACTTGTTTTTATCCTTTTAAACTGTATTATTTCTTTATCTCTGCCTCTTCGTCCTCTAAACTTTGATTAGTCCTTTAAGCTTTAATATTAATTTTTGTCTTTTGTTTTGACTTTGATCTTCTGGTGTTTGTACCTTTACCTCTGATTCTGCCTTTGTCTTTGATTTGTGATTAGTCTTTAAACTGGCCCTTTAACTTTGTTTTAATTTTAAACCTCTGTTTAAAATTTTAATCTCCCTGAACCTTTAATGATTAGGTTCCTCCAACGATGTTCTTCGTTTCTGGTCATCTTTTCCTTTTGAAATGGTTTGAAAGGTTAGTAATGACCATGGTTCATTGTTGTCCTTCTGCATATTATGCTTGGTGTCCCTTTGATGAATCAAAATCACTGGATCATCACCCAGAGATATCGATTAGATGTTTTTTGGACCTTGGAATTCCAATTACGCATTCCGACCTGGAAACCTACAGAAAAACAAAAAAAATTAATTTGAAAAGCTACGTTAGAGGGCGTTTCTGCATTTATTTTGCGGCTTGTGGGTTATTGGAGCATTTGCAGTGGTGGAAAATGATGTTTCGGGCTTCATTGCAGAGCCGCAGGGCTTTGGAGTGTTCGAATTGTATGGCGGAATGGAGGTTTTGGGGCGAAGAGGGGAGAGAAGTTTTGGCGAGCGGGAAGCTAGTTTTAGAAAAACCGCTTGTTAACTTCGCCAGGGGTCCATGGTGGTTTCTGGTTTTAGGCGGAGGGGGGGTGAAGTCACTCTCCGCCATCGATCTAGGGAAACAGGATGATTCGCCGACAGAAGTTGTGACTTCGTTAACCCTTTGAGGAATGGGTATGTCGGAGGAGTGGGGTCGGGGTGGACAGGTGGCGGAGTTTAAGTGGGGCACAGGTTTCAATGAATGTGGGGCCTGCGTTTTAATAAAACAAGCAGGGACGCTAGATTTATAAGGTAACAGAAGGGTTTATGAAGGGTTTTTATAATAAAGAGTAGGGGCTAAAAGCATTAAGTAGAGGGCTTAAACTTTTATAAAGGGGGTCGAATTTTTATATTTAAAATAGGGTTTTAAATATAAAACAAAGGTCCAAACATTATATTTTTGACTTAAAACATTGTAAAAAGGAAGCTTTTACCTTGTTTTAGGGAAATGAGGGGAAATGATGAAGGTGAGGGGGTTAAGTGGAGAAAATGAAGGTTTTAGGTGAGAAAAAGGGTGAAAATGAGAGAAATTAGCCCAACATGGGATCTTTGAAAAGCAACAAGGTGACTTTGAGAGGGAAAACTGAGAGATAGGGAAAATGGTTTTAGGAGGATAATGAAGGTAGTGAGATTTCTAAAACTCACAAGATTCATGAATCTTGTTTTTAGAAATATAGGACCATTGTTTTAGTCATCAACAAAATAGAAAAAATTACTTATGACTAACAGTGGCTCCACTTGGGGAGGGCAGCTCCTTTTCAGGAGGTGTCCAAAACTTCAAATATCAAATCTTTGAGTTTATGAAGACTAGTGCCTCATCCATTGGGAAGATTTTTCTTCTTTCATTTGCTGATGTTTTTCTTTGAAGTTATGATCTCAAGAATTTGAAAAACATGATTACTTCAAACTCATCTCTACCTACCCAGCCTACTTTGCCTAGCATTTTTTCTTCCTTGGGTGCACTTAAACTGGCAAACCCTTGACATTTTTTTTTTTTGAAAACAAAAGCAAACTATCTACTTGTAGCCTTATCACCTCCAAGAGTTCATATTGTGCTAGTGAACTCTTTTTATTCTCTACCTAGACTAACTGACTGTCAATATTAAGCTGTATGACAGACTTCATTCTCTAAGCTGGTGACATGAAATTGAAAACATGGTTTGAACTAGGATTAAGCATTCTGATTCACCATGGGCTGTGGCATTGGGACAAGCTGCACATAGACATTATTTTTATACAAACAAAACTAGAAAGTATGGGGGCTGTGTTTCATCATTTGTTAATCATCCCTATATTTCTCTTTGGTTCATATTTGATCATGGAGAACTAGTATCTTTTCTTCCTAATATTTTCCTACTGACAAGTCAAGTTTAGATGTTTTGAAAAGTTCTTTTTCACTAACCTATCAGCAATAAATTGAAAACATGTTTAGCCATGATTAGGCTAGATGACTGAACAAAACTCCTTTTTGAACAAGTAGTGGCATTTAGGCTTGCACACTTTCAGCATCGCTATTTTTTGGGTATGGGGCTATACCTCTTTTTTCAAATCTGCCCTCTTTTTCCTTCTTTCTATGTTTTTGTGTTTTTATTGATTTTCCTCATGCAATGTTATGTACAATGAAGGAAAGTTTCAAACTAGGGATTTTGACAGAAATGGTACTTGAGCATCCTGTCATTAACAGGATCTCCAAACAACTGTACTTCATCTAGTTCTTGTAGAAAGGGAGCCTCATTACCTCTAACTGAATGGATAATGTGAGGATCCTTCCAGAGATCTCCAAACTTGCAAGGCTGGCCTTGGTACTCTTCCTTTGAAACCCTCCTCAGAATTTTGTCTCTTTCAAAGACTTTCCACAGGTGGAGTAAGTATACTTCATTAGTTTTAAAATAGACAAAGATGTCATCAAGGTATAACATAAGGAAGTAACCTATATCTTTAGCAAAAACAGTTTCCATGGATTCTTGAAAATTAGAACTCTCCTTCATCAATCCAAAAGGTATCTGGTCATATAAGCAGGCACCCCAAGGTGTTGTGGAAGATTTTTCATGTTGATAAGTTGGGAGTGCCATCACTTGATTGTAGCCTGAAAGACTATCAAACAATGACACCTTGTTAGAAATTCCTACCCCTTGCAGTATATGATTTGTCTTGGGTAAAGGGTATTTGTTCCTTAGGGAGGGTTTGTCTAGTTACCTAAAATCTACACATAGCCTATACCCCTTTGTTTTCTTTGTTAATGACACAATTTTCTCAAGAGGTTCATGATATTTCTTGAAAGGAAACCTTCTTTGAATAATGTTTGTGCCAGAATGCTTTAAGCTTTCATCACCATATACATAAGCATCCTGAAACTCTTTGCACAGTCTTATGTATTTATGCTTTGTGTAATGTGACAGAGTTTGGGACAACTTAATCATTTTGGGTTTTTCTAGGCTGCCTACGTTGTGTTCCTCTATGCTAGTCTCAACATGTTCTACTTTAGGCTTCTTAACACTATTCTTGGGATCCAACAACTCTTTCGAAGTGGCATAATTTTTTAGTGATGAATTATCTTTGTATGGGAAGACTTTAAGTTTCTTTTGATCTAGTTCCCTAGAAGGTCTTGCTATATGAAAGTTTCCTAGTATTTAATGTTGACAGAAAGGGATGGTTTAGTTTTTGATGTTTGTCCTTGATTTGAGCAACCTTGTTCAGATTCTAAACTTAGTTTTAGTTTTGCACTTTTATCTTCAGTTTGTAGAAAAATAAGTTTAGCTTTGCCATCATGTTGTTGTTTTGGGCTACTAGAGCTTTGGTTGTTTAGTCCTTCATGCATTTTCTAGTTTGACTGTTGTGGTATGTCTAGATTTGTCTTATCTTCACTTACCTACTCATTAATGTCCTCTTCATTACATAAAATTAATGAATCTCGATCTGAATGGATGGAATAAATAGGTGTGTTGTTTGGCCTTTCTTGACTGCTAACCATATATTTCATATGTGATTCTCGATATAATCTCCTTTTTTGGTTAAAAATAGGAATGGTAGCATAGGACATGTCAAGTTGAAGGTTTCTCTGAATTTTGGTTCCCCAAGATCTGGATAAAAGCATGCCATACTTAGGGGGAATGTCAGCTACTACTATGTCCGTGACCAGATCCTTAGCAAGGATTTGTGCCTGATTGACACATAAATCTGTGATTAGACCCAAAAACTTGACTATGTTTGAATCAAAGGAATACAGGTCTTTGTAAGGTTTGGTTATTTCTAGGCCTAATCTCTCCATCACCACCTTTGGCATGAGGTTATGAGAGGCACCAGAGTCCAGCATGGCATTATGTGAGATTTTTGTCATGTATGTTTAAGATGACATAGAAAGGAGGGATGGCCCCTTCTTGGTACTTTCCTTCTACTTCAGGTCCAAACAACAGCTCTGGTTTGTCATCATTCAAGTGAAGAGTGTCTGTATCATTTCCTATGTTCAAAACCTTCAAAATTTGGGACCTGTACATGTCTTGGGTAATCAGTTCTGTGAGAGGTAAGGTTATCTTGATTTAAGCAATCTCTGCTTCAAAAATAAAAGGTACTTATGTTTTAGGCATATTTACATCAGTTTTATCAACCATAATATTTTCTACAAGTTTAGTTTGTTGAATCTGATTTGGGGCTTTGGACAAAAGAGTTTTCTTAGGGCCACTAGTAGGTGCACTAAGGCAGCTTGTGTCACCACTTGGCTAGCTAGTTTTGTCTCTCTTTGGATCAGTTTTCTTAGCCATGGTGCTGATATTGTCTACTGTCTTCTTAGGAGTGTTTTCAGGTGTTTTCCTAACAGCAATATCTTCTTTGTTCTTTTTGGAGTTTTCTTGGTTCTTTTTGCTCCTAAGGTCATATTGCATATGGACTTCCATTATGGAATTTTCAAATCCCAATTGGTAATCTTCAGATTCCTCATAGTTTGTTTCAGTTTGATCTGAGGAAAATAAAACTTGTTCTTCTTCAGTGAGAAAAATATCACCCTCATTTTCAGAACCTATCAAGTTTACATGGTTTTCTTCAGGTTCTTCAGACTCTCTTCCCTCTTCATCTACATAATTGTCTTAGAAAGGGGGCATGATTTGTTGGTCATTGTCTCTTTGCCTATTTTGGGGAGGGTCTCTTCTGAAGTTTGGATTCCTATTTCTGTTTTGGGGATTTGCTTGGTTTTTCCTAGGAGGCGTTCTTTCACTCAAGTTTATTCTTTCCATCATCCTTTCCATTATCCTCACTAAATTGTCAATCTTAGAATCAGATGAGGAGGTTGAGGCCATAGTTTCATCTTTGTAGGTGATGCTCTTTTCTGATCTCATCATAGCCCTTTTTTCAATCAAGTTGGCCTATACAGTTATAGCTCCCTTTTGCATGTCTTCTAAAGTTAGGGGCTCTCTCTCTCTTAGTTGATAGGCCATGTCCGAATCTAAACCTTCTGGAAATTTTGCTAAAGCTAAGCCTTGTGGGGGTTTCATTTCTGGTGGGAGGGAATTATAAACACTATTGAACCTGTTACAATAGTCTTGGACACTTTCCTCAGTATTGCTCTTAAGGTTTTTATATTCTGAGAGGATTTGGAGGGGGTTTTTCTTGATTTCCCATTTGTTTATAAATGTTTGGTAAAGGGAAGGGAGATCATGTATGGTGTTAGGAGTCAAGCTTTTGAACCATTTTTTGGCTTCTCCTCCTAAGCTTTGTGCAAATGTCCTCATTTTAATGATTTCCTCTTCCATTTCCATGTAATCAAAGGAATCGTTTATCCTATCTACATGTTGTTTGGCAGTGATGGATTCAACTCTGGTAAAGTGAGGGATTTTGGATTGGTAATCATATGGCAAAGATAACAAAGGTTGTGGCAGTGTCAGGGGGGCATACCATGCTGCCATGATGGGAGTGAATGGGATCCAAGGATGATTTACAAGGGGAGGGTTTGTGAGAAGGGGTTGGGGATGAAGTGAAGTTGTTTGAACAGCGGATGTGTGGATGGGGGTGGTAGAGGTACTTGGACCAGCAAACTAGTTTTGAGCAGACTCGGTATGAAAAGAGCTAAAGTGATGGAGAAGCTGAAAGTCAGGAGGAGTGGAAGGAGAGGCTTCTCTGCTTGAACTCTATTGTAAATATAAGGGCTCAAGGTTAGTCTGGCCAATCCCACTTTGTGACTTGGTTCTGAAAAGGTTTCTTGTATGGTGCAAGTCAAACTGGGAGTCTTGCAAGGTTGTAAGATGTTCAGGGACAGTGCTTGCTCTATGAATGGTCCTAACAATAGTTAAGTTTCCAATTTTAGTAGTTTGCCACAAAATATTTTCTGGGTCATCAACTATGGTGGGCGGGTTTGGATCTAGATGAGATGATCTGAAAATGGAATGTACTTGTTTAAGAGTGCAAGGTATCCATTTTCCATAATTTCTAATGTGAGCTATACACTCCAATTGACCTCTGAAAATGTGAAAACTTCTTATTTCTTATACATAGATAGACTGTAGGGGCATTCACCGGACATGTCACCTCTAAAGAGAGGATGAGTTCCAGAGGCTACCTGGCCCTCTACAGGCTCTGCCTAAAGAAATAATGAAGTAACACTTAGAAGTCTTTGACTTATACACCACCAAGTTTGATGTCTTGCGGAATAAGACAAATAACTTCTGTAATTTAGTGGGTGATTATGTGTGTATGAAAGTTATGTATATTCGCTGTTTAACACTTTATATCAGTTTTGTTTAGCATATCATCTTCAGAAAATAAAGACATCAAAATGATAAGCAGTTCACCCCTACGGGGCTACATCTCCTGGACCAAGCCTCTCTGGCAGGCTTGTCTCTTGTAATAAAAATACTACAAAGGCTGTACAAGAATATGAGTGTCTCGAAAGACATATCTGACTGTAAATACAGAATCAGAAGATAGGAATTAGCTAAACATGCTTTTCCCAAACACTAAACGGTGAAAATTATTTTTGATACGGTACTTTTCCCAATTGTCTAGTGGCCCTTTAGACTTGCATGGAGGTACAAGGTGAAAATGACCTCAATTGGTTCTGAAACCTCTTCATTAGACTCAGAATGTGAAAAAATAGCAAAAATAAACTTTGAATCACAAAAATGGATGAACACAACTGGCTTGATACGACGCGAAATGGCCCTGAGTATTTTCAGCTTCACTGAAGCTAAACGATGAGAAGAATTCCTCAAAAGTAAAAACGAGCTGTAGAAATGGATTCAGAATGCTGAAAAACTTCAGGAATGACCTTCGTTCCACATTCACTGGCTGCACAATTCCCAATGCAGCTCCCAAACTGATTTGGCCCTAGTGACTCCTGGAACTTCCACGGAGAAAAATAACCTGCAAACGACCTCAGATGGCTGTGAAACCTGTTCCAATGGCTTCAGAAGGTCGAAGAGACCCAAAAAAAAAAAAAAAATCACTCCAAAAGGCCTCTCCTAGCCAAAGTTATGCCACATTTACTCCATCTGCTAGTTGGCCAAAAAAACTGCAGTTAAATCTGGCTAACTCCAGATAAAAATGGCAACGACCCCAGAATTGGCGGCGCTCTCCAATTTAAAAGGGCAGTTAAATTTAATGTGTGGACGTGGTCACATACACCACCGTCCAACCCGCGCGATAAATGTTATACAAACGGTTTTTCAAACGGAAACGTTCATAAACCGTAACCACTCCGCACACGTTTTTTAAAACCACGGGGGGCCAAACGTAACCTCCGCTCCAATGCACGTGGACCTGCCCACGTGGCTTTGACTTTTTATTAACCATACGTTGCCCTTTTGGTATAACATTAAACCAACGCTGAATGCATTTTGGATTTTAAATATATGCCATGCCACTTTGGATATGTGGGTTTTAATATATAATAAGTTTTAAAATTTAATTTTTAATAAGGTTTAAATATAATTTAAAATTAATTAAAATATATATTAATTAATATAATATATGATTAATTAAAATTATATAAAATATAAAAAAATATATAATTTAATAATTTAAACCTTAATAAAAAAATAAAAATTTTCCCACATAATATTAAAAAATTTCTTTCAAAATTGAAGGTTATTGGGCGATTTCAAAATGCAACAACTTCTTCATACGGCAACGGATTTGAGTGCCGTTCACGGCGTTGGGATCGTATCACCGAGCTCTTTCCAGTCGATCTATTCCAGAGCAATTCTGAGCACTTTCATTTTTTAGCCTTTTTCCATGGCTTGGATTTGAGCTCCTGATCACACCTCCCAAATGAGAAGCTTTTGGTCCCCAAAAGCTCACTGAAATGCTGAACTGAACTGTAGTACAGAAAATGAGAGAATAACAACATCCTCTTCTCTTCAGCCTCCAAAACTTTCCCTGAATTGCCAACTGTTCACATGACGAATTTTGCTGAATGAGCCATGTACTTGTGCCGAATCCCGACCAAGTTTTCTCGCCATACCAATCTGCCATACTGAAACCAGCAATTACAATTGCTTAAATTTGTGCCCTCTTTGCTTGCATGCCTTTCCAACTCATGGAATCTTACACTGCTTTGCACTGACACTTCGTTCGTTGCACCAAACGACACCAAAAGCATCTTGTGCAACATACGACATCAACAACAAGTTGACAATGAAATGTGCTATACAATTGACACACAAAATCTATAAAAAATGTGCACACAACCGACACAAGTCGATAAACATGTATGAAACAATCAACAAAAGTCGATAAACAACAAGATACATCTTGACAAACACATGTGTATGTATCATGTACAATGAACTATATACAGTTCGCTAATTACACATACAACCTCTATGTACATGTGCAACTTCAACTCTTCTTTTTCAAATACCAACAAGTACATCATCCTAGAAACATGTGGGTGATCAAGAGCTGAACCAAAAGACATTGCTGCAACATAAGTGAGTATCATACTCATCTTTTACACCTCCATGGCAAAACTTTGCAACAACAAAGAAATTCCTCCAACTGAAACTTCTTTTGCATGCGATCTTGCATCAAATTTTAAACTGAAATACATGCATACCAATCTGAAATTTGCGTGGAAAAAATGAGTAATGAATTACTACAATAAAAAGTTAATCCACTTCCTACCAAGCCAACTCCATGGTGTCTTTTGCTGCAACTGCAATTCTTCATGTGAATCTTCCATTTCAACATCGATAATGGAATCCATAGATCCACTTGCACCAAACTGTTTGTCCCTTAGCTGCATGTGCTTTGGACGATTTGTTGGATGCAAAGTCCAACAATGAGAGACAACATGTCCCTTCCTTGTGCTAAGCTGGCAAATCTTAAGCATATTACGAAAGTTCTCTTTGCCTCTTTTGCTTCCCACATATTGCTTTCTTTTCCTTGACATCTTGAAGCTGACATGGTTAACTCCACCACAAAATGTACGACAAAATTTTCTTTCATTTGAAAAAAGAAAAATGATCATTCTTTCTTGAAACATAATCAAATTGATCATGTGAATGATTATACCTCTTTTAACGCAATGAAGGCTTGAGCAATGGCGAGGAATATTGCCATCATGAAATTGAGAACTTGGGACAAAAGGTTCTCTTTAAATTTGCATCACATTCTTGAATGCATGTGCTCAAAGCTTCGCCATTAAGCTGCTCATGGCAGACCCAAATTCTTAGGCCTGACCTCAACCATTATTGGCTCAACTATACCCTGTGCATATTTTCCCAGTCCTTTTCCTTCATATCCCATTTTGGACATCAACTTAGACCCTATGCCTTTGGTATGTTTCTCAAAAGAACCAAGTTCATAAACATTCTTATAAGAATTTGAAGACAAACTAGAGTTGTTTACCTCTTCTTCAAGCTGATACTTGGCTTCCATGAGCTTCTTTTACAACATAAGAAAGAGTTAACCTTCATTTCTTACCAATTGAGTCGGCTTTCTTTGCTTCTCTTCCCTCATGGAATTCAACTGCTCTTGAAGTCTAGAGCTCTTTCTTTCATCCTCATACATTTCTTTCACCATATTCATCATGATGAAAAATTCTTGCTTCAAGCCTTCATCAAAAAATCTTGTGAAGGAGGACGATTTTGAGAACTCACTTATGGAAGTTGTCATTATAAAAATGAACAAAAGAGCTTCAGCAAACTCAAACAACAAGTACTTTACAGAATAATAAAGCAGTCAATCTTCAACACTGCTTAAGACACCTTTCAAGCTACACAATCAAGCTAGTGATGTCAGTCAAGCAAACCTAGTGCTCTGATACCATCTGATCTGAAAATGGAATGTACTTGTTTAAGAGTGCAAGGTATCCATTTTCCATAATTTCTAATGTGAGCTATACACTCCAATTGACCTCTGAAAATGTGAAAACTTCTTATTTCTTATACAGAGATAGACTGTAGGGGCATTCACCGGACATGTCACCTCTAAAGAGAGGATGAGTTCCAGAGGCTCCCTGGCCCTCTACAGGCTCTGCCTAAAGAAATAATGAAGTAACACTTAGAAGTCTTTGACATACACATACTTGAAGTTTGATGTCTTGCGGAATAAGACAAATAACTTTCTGCAGCTGAGTAGGTGATTATGTGTGTATGAAAGTTATGTATATTTGCTGTTTAACACTTTATATTAGTTTTGTTTAGCATATCATCTTTAGCAAATAAAGACATCAAAATGATAAGCAGTTCACCCCCCCTCTGGGCTACATCTGCTGGACCAAGCCTCTCTAACTAGACTTGTCCTCTTGTATTAAAAATGCTACAAAGGCTAATACAAGAATATGAGTGTCTCGAAAGACATATCTGACTGTAAATACATAATAAGAAGATAGGAATTCGCTAAACATGCTCTTTCCCAAACACTAAACAGTGAAAATTGTACCTGATACAGTACTTTTCCCCAATTGTCCCTAGTGGCCATTTTGACTTGCATGGAGAATTTCGAGGTGAAGATGACCTCAATTGGTTCTGAAACCTCTTCCATTAGACTCAGAATGTCTAAAATAGCAGAAATAGGCTTTTGAATCACCAAAAATGGATGAACATAGCCCCAAACAGCTCCAGCACTGAAATGGCCCTGGTGGCCCTGAAAGCTTCCCTGAAGCTAAACAGTGAGAAGAATTCCTCAAAAGGAAAAACGAGCTGTAGAAATGGATTCAGAATACTGAAAAACTTCAGGAATGACCTTCGTTCCACATAAACTGGCTGCACAATTCCCAATGCAGCTCCCAAACTGATTTGGCCCTAGTGACTCCTGGAAATTCCACGGAGAAAAAACACCTGAAAACGGCCTCAGATGGCTGTGAAACCTATGCCAATGGCCTCAGAAGGTCGAAGAGACCCAAAATCAAAAAAAAATTCGTCTTCAAAGGCCTCTCCTAGCAATAAGGGTTATGCCACATTTGCTCCATCTGCCATTGGCCAAAAAAAGCTGCTCCAGCAAATCCCAGCTAACTCCGGATATAAATGGCATGACCACGAGTGTAACTCTCCAATTTAAATAGGCGGGATTAAATTTAATGTGTGGACGTGGTCACATACACCAATCCAACAACGTGATAAAATATTATACAAACGGTTTTCGACGGAAACGTTCATAAGCCGTAACCACTCAGCACACGTTTTTTTAAAACACGGGGACATCATAGCCTCAACCAATGCCATTGGACTGCAATGGCTTTTGTTTATTAACCATACGTTGCCCTTTTGGGCCTTAACGATGTAAATAGCTGAATGCATTTTTAGTTTTTAAACTATGTCTGCCCATGCCACTTTGGATAATGGGGTTTTAATATATAATGTAGTTTTAAAATTTAATTTTTAATAAGGTTTAAATATAATTTAAAATTAATTAAAATATATATTAATTAATATAATATATGATTAATTAAAATCATATAAAATTAAAAAAATATATAATTTAATAATTTAAACCTTAATAAAAAATAAAAATTTTCCCACATAATATTAAAAAATTTCTTTCAAAATTGAAAGTTATTGGGCATTTTCAAAATGCAATATATCCTCCATACGGCGTCGGATTTGAGTGCCGTTCACGGCGTTGGGATCGTATTGACGAGCACTTTCCAGTCGATCTATTTTGGAGCAATTATAAGAAACTTCATTTTTGAGCATTTTTCCATGGCTTGGACTTGAGCTCCTGATCACACCTCCCAAATGAGAAGCTTTTGGACCCCAAAAGCTCACTGAAATTATGAAACTGAACTGTAGCACAGAAAATGAGAGAATAACAACATCCTCTTTTCTTTAGCCTTCAAAAATTTCCCTGAATTTCCAATTGTTCACATGGCGAATTTTGCTGAATGAGCCATGTACTTGTGCCGAATCCCGACCAAGTTTTCTTGCCATACCAATCTGCCATGTTTGAAACCGACAATGAGGTACTGAAATTTGTGCCCTCTTTGCTTGCCTGCCTTTCCATCTCATGGAATCTTGCACTACTTTGCATCAACACTTCGTTCTCTGCACCAATCGACATCAAAGGCACCTTCTACAACATATGACATCAACAACAAGTTGACAAAATGAAGCGGACATACAATGACACAAAATCTGTAACAGGTGTAATGCACACAGCAGGAAGCACTAAGTGTTAGATATGAGGAACCATCTTGACCAACATGTGTGTATGTATCATGTACAATGAACTATATACAGTTCGCTAATTACACATACAACCTCTATGTACATGTGCAACTTCAACTCTTCTTTTAAAATACCCACAAGTACATCATCCCAAAAACATGTGGGTGATAAAGAGCTGAACCAAAAGACATTGCTGCAACATAAGTGAGTATCATACTCATCTTTTACACCTCCATGGCGAAATTTTGCAACAACAAAGAAATTCCTTCAACTGAAACTTCCTAAACATGCAATCTTGCATCAACTTTTCAACTGAAATACATGCATACCAAACTGAAATTTGCATGTACAAAATGTGACTTACTGCAATAAGAAGTCCATCCACTTCTCACCAAGCCACTTCCATGGCAACTTTTGCTGCTGCAAATTTTCCTCATGTGAAACTTCCCTTTCCACATCAATAATGGACTCCATAGATCCACTTGCGCCAAACTGTTTGTCCCTTAGCTGCATACGCTTTGGACGATTTGTTGGATGCAAAGTCCAACAATGAGAGACATCATGTCCCTTCTTTTGACAAATTGAGCAAATCTTAAGCACTTTTTGAGAAAGTTCTCTTTGCCTCTTCTGCTTCCTGTGTGCTTTCTTTTTCAACCAGCATCTTGAAGCAACATGGTTAAACAAACCACAAAAAGAACATGCAATTCTTTTCCAATGCTTGTGTGGAAATTTTCCATGCTTTACATGATCAAAGGAAATATGATTGAAATCAGATTTATACCTTTCTCTTTCACCTTCATTACCTTCATGAGGAGGTGAATCGAAAGAAGAAGAAGCTCCCTTTGGAACACAATCAATCCCATTAATGGTTTTAGAGCTTTCACCACTCCCTTGTTCAAGTGCATGCTGATGCACACCTTCTTCCTTCATGGCTGCTTTGGAACTTTCTCCATAAGATTGTCCATAGCCAAGACCCAAATTCTTAGGCCTTACCTCGACCATTATTGGCTCAACTATGCCTTGTGCATGCTTTCCCAATCCTTTTCCTTCATATCCCATTTTGGACATCAACTTGGACCCTATGCCTTTGGTATGTTTCTCAAAAGAACCAGCATAAACATTCTTATAAGAAATTGAAGACAAACTAGAATTGTTTACCTCTTCTTCAAGCTGATACTTGGCTAAGGCTTCTTTGGCAACAAGGAGTTGGCCTTCCATTTCCTGCAATTGGTCAGAAAGCAACTGCTTCTCTTCCCTCATGGAATTCAACTGCTCTTGAAGTCTAGAGCTCTTTCTTTCATCCTCATACATTTCTCTCACCATAATCATCATGATGAAAAATTCTTGCTTCAAGCCTTCATCAAAAAATCTTGTGAAGGAGGACGATTTTGAGAACTCACTTATGAAAGTTGTCATTATAAAAATGAACAAAAGAGCTTCAACAAACTCAAACAACAAGTAGTTTGCAGAATAATAAAGCAGTCAATCTTCAACACTGCTTAAGACACCTTTCAAGCTACACAATCAAGCTAGTGATGTCAGTCAAGCAAACCTAGTGCTCCGATACCATCTGATCTGAAAATGGAAAGTACTTGTTTAAGGGTGCAAGGTATCCATTTCCCATAATTTCAAATGTGAGCTATACACTCCAAGTGACCTCTGAAAATGTGAAAACTTCTTATTTCTTATACATAGATAGACTGTAGGGGCATTCACCGGACATGTCACCTCTAAAAAGAGGATGAGTTCCAGAGGCTACCTGGCCCTCTACAGGCTCTGCCTAAAGAAATAATGAAGTAAACACTTAGAAGTCTTTGACATACACATACTTGAAGTTTGATGTCTTGCGGAATAAGACAAATAACTTTCTGCAGCTGAGTAGATGATTATGTGTGTATGCAAGTTATGTATATTTGTTGTTTAACACTTTATATCAGTTTTTTTTAGCATATCATCTTCAGCAAATAAAGACATCAAAATGATAAAGCAGTTCACCCCCTCCTCTGGGCTACATCTGCTGGACCAAGCCTCTCAAACTAGGCTTGTCCTCTTGTATTAAAAATGCTACAAAGGCTAATACAAGAATATGAGTGTCTCAAAAGACAAATCTGACTGTAAATACAGAATCAGAAGATAGGAATTAGCTAAACATGCTATTTCCCAAACACTAAACAGTGAAATTGTACCTGATACAGTACTTTTCCCCAATTGGCCCTAGTGGCCCTTTAGACTTGCATGGAGAATTTCGAGGTGAAGATGACCTCAATTGGTTCTGAAACCTCTGCCATTAGACTCAGAAGGTCGAAAATAGCAGAAATAGACTTCTGAATCACCAAAAATGGATGAACATAGCACCCAAACAGCTCCAACACTGAAATGGCCCTGATGGCCCTGAAAGCTTCCCTGAAGCTAAACAGTGAGAATAATTCCTCAAAAGGAAAAACGAGCTGTAGAAATGGATTCAGAATGCTGAAAAACTTCAGGAATGACCTTCGTTCCACATTCACTGGCTGCACAATTCCCAATGCAGCGCCCAAACTGATTTGGCCCTAGTGACTCCTGGAACTTCCACGAAGAAAAATCACCTGAAAACGACCTCAGATGGCTGTGAAACCTGTGCCAATGGCTTCAGAAGGTCGAAGAGACCCGAAATCAAAAAAAAATTTACTCCAAAAGGATCTCCCATGTGAAAGATATGGCCCAAACTGTATTTTGCCCAATGTTAGGCAAAAATCCCACTAATTGTGGGCCAACTATAGTTAACTGCGGATTCAGCGCTAAATTCGGCGGAGCATTTTCTGTTGACATTTAATTTTCTGCGAGTCATGTGGCCTCTCCGCAACAATACATGTAACTGTTTTAACAACCGTTCGCTGTTTTAAAACTCTGCTCCAACTTATTGAATCACGTGCTTTGGAACACGTATACCAAAGCCCACGTATGCCATTTGACATATGACATTTGGGTTTTAACATTTTACATTTTCAATGTAAACGTTACCATAAATTAAACCTTGACTTTAAAACATTTGGGTTTTGAATTTTAATAACATATGTGTGGTTTTAATAATTTAATTAAAGTTTTTAATATTTAATATATATATAAAAAAATATTAATATAATATATGATTTTTTAAATCAAATAAAATATTAAATTTTTATATATATATAAAACATTAATTAAACTATAATTAAAATAAAAATATTTCCAACACATAAAATTAAAAAAATTCTTTTCAAAATTGAAGGTTATTGGGCGATTTCAAAATGCAACAACTTCTTCATACGGTAACGGATTTCAGTGCCGTTCGCGGCATTGGGATCATATCGCCGAGCTCTTTCCAGTCAATCTGTTTCGGAGAAATTCTGAGCACTTTCATTTTTTAGCCTTTTTCCATGGCTTGGACTTGAGCTCCTAATCAGAAACATTGAGTATTTTCACATTCTGAGGAAGAATAATAATCTGGTAGATGAGAAAGCAAATAAAGGAGCCCAACGAAATGCTGGACAAGCACAAATTGGTGAAACCATAACTCAAATTCCTATCCCATGACTTTCCCTCCCTCTTCCATGATGGACAAAAAACAAATCAGTTCAAATCAGAAATCCAATGATAACACCAAAATCCCTCTTGAATAAATAACCAATCAATCTTTCAAAAATGAAATAATTCCCAATCTCTGCAATATTCCCAAAATCTCTGAGAATAGTACTTCAAAATCTCATGGCATGTTGCCTCCCGTGAACTCCCAACATCCCTTCTCCTACTTGTGCAATTATAAAAATCGATTTACCCATCCAACACTTTTACTCTCCTTCTCGCTTTGGTATCTGCATGAGATCCTTGCCTTCATAGATGCGTTTTCCCCTATAATCTCTCAGCTTTTTCTGAGTTGCTGTTGGCCCACCCATACGCACAGTGCTTCCCTTATCTCTCCAATCCACCTTATCTTGGTTTTAATCTCTGCTTTTAACTACAAATCGTTGCGAGCGTGATTTCTGCCTTCCACGCTTTGCTCCATTGTGAGCTGGCCTCTCCCTTCCTCGCTGGCAACAACACATTCATATCTTAGCTCGAAATTCCACAAGTCTTCGATCAACAAGGAGAGAGTAACAAATAAAAAGGGTACTGTAGGCAGAATAAGAGTTGTGCATCAGAGAGAAACATCAGTGGCAGAGGAAGCATACACAACACGTAGCATCAACAACAAAAAGACACATATGGATCCTCTAGAGGACAGATCACACCCTTGTGCATTCTGAAAATCTCATCGAATTGTAATCGAAAATCTCAAGAACCAGATCCTGCAAGGTAAAGAAAAATCCAAAGCAAAGATGGCTTATATGAGATCACTATGGAAGACATCTAATGAAGAAATAATAACACTAAAGAATAGTTTGATCCATCTGAAAGAATCAATGAACTTCATCAAAGAAGCAATGAGAAAAAGGTCGGAGCAAGGCTCCACATCAATGGACTAGGGGAGCAGGCATCAAGGAAGTGAGAATACTGTCAACAAATAGCTCATCAAAATCTCTAGTCACCCATGGATCTTGTTGTAAATTGCAGTAGTAAACATAGTTATTATGAGAGTCAAGTGTATTTTGTTATTATTTTAGTTTGTTAAATAGTACAGCTCCAATGTAACTGTGTCCAGCTCTAAAAGAAGGATAGAAAAATGTAACTCAAGCAGCACATCTCATGAAATAGCCCCCAAGCAGATCTCCTTCTGCATCAAACTTGGGGAATTTTGTATTGGAGAAGTACCTCTCTTCACCTTCCTTTTAGAAATATAATACAACCGATCTTGTTCGAATTTATAAAAAAAAAAAAAAAAAAAAAAAAAAAATAATAATAATAATAATAATATAAAATAAAATAGAAGAAGAAGAAGAAGAAGTTATAATGGGAGAAGTAATTTTGGATGACTTCTTCTTACTCTTTTTAGCGCTAACTGAATCAATTACATCGTCTACAGCATGAGATCCAGAAGGAGTTGCAGTTATTTGACCTGGACGTGGTAAGTCGGGAATTTTTTTGTATAAAGTACCAGACTGCGTATAAACAAGGTCTAAGTGCTATGCTTGAGCTATGACCTGTTCTTCCGTAACAACACCTCCCTTAGCCACATTTTCAGTGATCTTTGGAAGTAATGATTTGATAAACCATTCTGCTAAAATCTGATTCGGAATAAAAACTTTCACTAAACGTCATCTATGTCTCCATTAATGTATGTGATCTGAAATGTACGCAGACGTAGATTTTTTTAATGAAGTTAAGAGTTTCGTGCCATTGTCGTAATGGACTGCAAACTGAAAGTGTGTTAAGAAAGATGTTGCTAACGCGTTGAAATTGTTGAATGAGCCACGTGGTAGTTCAATATACCATTTTGCAGCTAAGCCTATCAATTTTCTTTTAAATAGTATTAATCGAATGGAATCATCGATTAAAGAGTTGGATGCACACCAGAGTTGGTAAGTCATGACATGGTTTGAGGGGTCTTCTCCTGATTTACCTTCGAACTTAGGAATATCACTGGGAAACTTATTTGGTATTGGCGGCCAAAATGGGAGATAATAAATCGGATCATTCGCTAGGCGTGACAAATCTGGTAAATCCAAAGTTGCAATGAATGGTAACTGACGGTTAGGGTCCTGTTAAGAAAATTGATAACCTTGAGGAACTATACCAATACCAGGAGGAGGATATCCAGGGTAACTTGGAATAGCCTGTGCAGTTGGGATTGGAATGCCTCCTGGATAACCAGGGTTAGTCGTATCGCACTAAGGTTGAGATGGTATCTAATATGTGTAACCAGGGTACGATTGATGCTGGTATACTGGAGTTTGTGCTACATGTCCATAAAGATACTACCCTTGATACGATTGATAAACAAACTGACCTGTATAAGGTTGGCTTGTTACTATTGTACTTGTACCAGGTTGTCCCGCAGATGTATGAACAGTAGCCTGAACTTTGGGTCCAGGTTGATGAGCAGTGACTTGAGGGATTGTTTGTGATACTTGAGGGGTTGCAGAAATAGGGGCTGTAGAAATTCTAGGGATAGGTGTGCTAGGCCGTTGAACAGAATTTGATGCAGAAGTTTGGGGTGGAGTTCTAGGTGTACTCGGACCAGGTTGTTGAATACTACAAGGTGCAGATACTTGAGGTATAACTTGAAGCATAGGTTGGACATGTTGTTGGATTTGAGTGTAAGTAATCAGCTGACCAAGCTGAATATAAGGTACTTGCACAGTAGGTTGAAATTATGTTGATTCAACGATGGATTCCACACTATATTTACTCCAGGATAAGGAGCTCCCATTGAAGGTTGTGATGTGTAAGATAGACCATAACCAGGTTGATAATTTGGAACGTAAGTTTGATATTTTGGTAGATAATTTCCACTAAAAGATTGACCTCCTTGAAACAATTGTTGTTCTTGATAAAACTACGGCCCCAAAAGAGTTTGTTGCCCTGACATAGGGTATTTTCCTTGAAGAGGTTGTGGCCTTGGAATAGAGTACTTCCTTTGAGGTTGATGTTGTCCTTGACGTATGTACTGCCCTTGCAGTATATATTGCCCTTGAGGTTGCCCCTCGGGCGGTAAATTGCTACCTTTAGGGTGCCCCCCAGGCGGTAAATTACTACCTTGAGGGTCAGGGTTAGGAATATTTCCAGACATCATGTATACTTGTTCCATATTCGAATTTTTGGTATGAGATTCATTGGGACCAGGTGATTGTACTAGTTTTTCAGGAGGGGGAGATGCTCCTAAGAAAGTACCAAAAAGCAACTGGTATCTTGAAGGAATAGATGGACCACCATACAAAAAAGTTTCTGACGATGAAGAAAACATGGATGACTCAGCAGACATTTTTAATGAAGGCCTGTAATTACCTCTAGGTATGGCATAAAAAGGAATATGGGGTGGCGAATAATTGAGACCAGTATTATGTAGAAATTCGATTAACTGAGAATACCAAGGATCTTGTTTGAAAGGGCTATAATAGTAAATCAATTCACTTTTCCTTAGCTCTAAATATTCTTGATGTGAAGGAAGTATAACTTGTTCTTCAGTGTCAGTAATCTCTTCGATACTAATGAGGCCAGGAGGAAGGTTCTCGATGATGCGAAGTTTCATTCGAGGTGAATGAGGATGACCAGGGGTTCGGGTTATGAACTCTGAAGCAGGATCCGATGTAGCAGGTTCAATTTCAGGTTCATAAATTTCAGGTTCAGTAGCTGATAATTCTCTAGTTGTGGAAGCAAGTTCAACTAGTTCAGAATTTTCTAGTTTTCTTTGATAACTTTTTGTTGTTTGAGGTTGATCTACTTCGTAATTAGGATGTATTATTACATATGTTTCCTCTTGTTCAGTTGATCTGGTCCCTGATGATTGGCCTCTCTCAGATTTAAGCTTTTCTAACTGAATTGGTGTTTACTCAGGGGGTTTCCCCTGCATTCTACGGGAGTGTCTTGATAATTCAGCCACGGTTAATAGTTTAACTCACAAAATCAAACAAAATGTCAAAAAAATAGACCTAAAGTCACTAAGGAAACAATCAAATCGAACACATGCCTACAAAATATAAGAGACTATCCGCACACAAACAATATGTTTCCACACTAAAAACACTAGTTGGTGATGAAATCCAACATTGTATAATTCTAATGTGGAAAGCTTGGCGGTTGGAACAGTTACCCCAACAACCTGCTTAATGAAATAGTCTGGTGCAAGTCCATTCACTTATGCCATCTCGAAGTGAAGAGTACCCTTTGGAAAGTCCAAGTGAGTCTAGCCAATCTCTGTTCCAGGTACAGTGGGACCTTCCCTCCACCTCCACCTTGGGAAAAATCCTGAAGATTATGGTCACTAAGGTCACCAACAGGAACAAATGTACATGGGGGAACAGTCTACGATCCAATATACACGCAAGGGAAGAGTATCAAACTCAATCCCCTTGAAGGCTCCTTGATATGGTAAATCCAAGGTTTGCCAACAAGTGACCCCACGCTCCTCGACAACGGTTAATCCGAGGTTTACCGTTTGTACTACGTGCACATATGTTATCTTTCCCAATGAGATAGGTATGATTACCTCATTGGTTCCGACATGATCTCGTGCTTGACTCTTTTAAGAAGAGCTTCCCAAAGCAAAAATGCTACAATTGGATTTTCCTACCGCAAGATTCTACTTGTTTTTTTAAACTGTTTTGGAATGTTAATTACAACCTGTTCCAAAATACTAGCCTAAGCTATGTTGGTGGAATGAGCCCTAGAAAATGTAAAATATCTAGATTGATTTTATTAACATGTTGTTTTTAATTTGGTTGTTGCTTAAGACAAAAGGTATGGAGTTGAAACTTTAGTGATGTTTGTGACCCGACTCAAAATACGCTAAATGCATCTAAATGAGAAGTGCAACACTTTCTTTTCAATGAATCTTATTTAAGGGAAAGATTGAGAGATTTAACAATTTTCAAAGCACTAATTCTTTCATTCATAAACAAAATCCTTGAAAATAAGATGATTTCATAAAGAACTCAATCTGCAAGAATGATCAATTACTCTTTTGAAATGAAATTCCTTGAACAATAAGATCAAAAACTACAATGCAATTAACAAACCATTTCCAAAATAAAACAATATCTAAAAACTCTACAAAATTCAAAATCAAAGAAAAAATCTAATTTTGAAGTCTATCTAAAATGTTGGAGGACGCTTTCTCCTAGTTTGTGATCAAACTAAGAAAATTTCTACTTATTTTAGCAGAAATTAAAACATCCAGAAATGATTTTGGTGTGATATCAAGCTTTAGTAAGCTAAAAGCTCTTCCAAATTTGCAAATTAAAAAGTAATCTATTTTCATAAAATTCAGGTTTGCAACGATCTTAATGGCTCAGAAAGAGATTATCATCATACCAGTAAGCTGAGGTAAATGAAGGTATCTTGTATGGAGCAGCAATAAATTAGGGCAAACACTCACTTATAATATGCAAATAGGATGATAAATCACACAAACATAAAAGTTGCTAAAAATAAATTCTCACAGAATATTTGACATCCAAGATAGATTAGAGCAAACACAAAGAATCAGGTGATCTGGCTCTAAAAAAAAGAATTCTATTTTTTTCAAAAAAATTCCAGGGGTCCACCATTTCTAATGGAAAACAGAGTGGATCCGCACTATTTTGAACTAAAACCTGCAGAGGTTGTCACACTGTTTCCTACTAAAAACCGCAGAGGCAAGGAAAAACTTTGAAAAAATAAATAATCAACTTTCTTTTTTATGGATTCTTAAAAGTTATCTACCCAAACCATTCTCAGATAAGTCAAAATTAGAAAACTCTAAAATTCAAACTAAAAATAAATAAAGAAAACTAAGTTCTATATCCCCACTGGAGCCTCCATTTTGTTATGCGGATTAATCCCTCTTGCAGACAAGAACGATCTCCCTAGTATTCAACGAATAGCTAGAAACAAACATCCATTTGGAAACCTTTTTCTCTAGATTAATTGCATTTTAGAATTATTATAGGAAAGTAGAGAGGACATGTCCCTACCTTGAAATCCAACGTTCGATGCAGTCTTTTGTCTTGTCGCTCCAAAGTGATTTCTCCAATAAGTAGAACCTACAATCAAAGACAAGACAAAAGAATCAAAGCATCTGCAATATATAATAATCAATAAAAGTTAATCCAACTTAGTGATCAAGGAGTCTAAGTATTGATGTTATCTCAATAAGCATAAGAAAAACTCAATGAGAAAAAGAGATCCATATGTATTATCTTGAACAAAAAGAGTAATATTACAACATGATGACTTGATGTCGTACAGATTTCTCCCAAGGTCCTGAACAATCATTCCTCCTTCAGTTTGCATGGAGTTATGGACATAAGGGTGTAATCATTCTCATGCCAACAAAAACTAGTGTAGAAAGTATGTACTCTTGGGAATTCTCTTCAGCAATTACCTTTACAATCTATTCAACATTTACCCTTAAGCTAGAAACTTGAGCTGAATTTATAGGGAAATGGAGGTAGTTTTAGTTCCATGAAGAGGGGATGGATTCCTCTCATGAAGGGATTTGAGCTCCATGGACCAAGGGATAAGCTCCATGAGTGGAGCGTGTTATCCTTCTGTATTCTTCATATTATCTAAGTGACTATGGATTTTCTACAAGCAGCTAAAGATAGCATTCTTTGCCTATCAGCTATCTTTAGAAATCTCATTGCCTTTATTATCTTCATAAATCCTTTTTCACTATCTCTCATTTTACCTTTTCAAAATCACCCTATTGTTCCTAAAGAATTCATTTTGGGCTTTTTCCTTCATTTTCATCCTCTTCCCTACCAAAAACCTCATTTCCTCTTTTTCCTCACTAAAAACCCCCATTAAACTCCTCACCTTCAGCCCTTTCCTTCATTTCATCAAAACAATGTAAAAATTCCTTTTTACAGTGTTTTTAAACCAAAAATTACCATTTGGGACCTATAGTTTTTTATATTAAAACTCTATTTTTATATATTAAAAACCTGACCCTTTATGTTTATTTACCCAACCTTTATAAAAATTTAAGCCCTCTGCTTAATGGTTTTAACCCCTGCTCTTTATTATAAAACCCCCATAAAACATTGGCTCTGTCCCAAGAATAAGCACCTCCGTTTATTTAAAAAAAAAAAAAAACGGCTCCCATCGCATATCGCAACATTATGTGCGTTGGGGTTAACGTTTTCAAAAAATGCGATATAAGTGGTTTTCTTGCTTGTACCCTCCGTCGCATGTCACCTTCTGAGTGGAATCGCACCCGATTCCCCAAAACCATTACCACCCCTCAACCAATGCGAAAACCACCTTCCCACTCGTGAAAACCGCCTTTTCTCTTCGCACCAAAATCTAATACCGCCGCCTCCATTCAAAAATCTCAAAGGTTTTCACCTCTGTGATGAAGCCCAAACTGCCATTTTCACCGCTGCAACACTCCAAAAGCTCAAAAAAACCCCAAACAAATGCATAAAAATCCCCACGCGGGATTTAAAGATTAATTGGTCGTTTAGTGTGTAGGTTTCATGGCAGGAGGGCAAAATTTCATCCCAAGGGTCCGAAATTAACTAAATGAATGTTCTGGTTGACAATCCAGAGATTTGTTTTATAAATAAATAAATAAAAACCAGAGGTGTAATGTCGAGCATAAACCCCAAACGAGTCATAATCATTGGAGTATCTAAACCCTCCGACAGCAGAAGATGCCTACCCTACACAATAAACACAGACATAGGCACAGTGAAGAGAAAGTGACAGTCAAAGGGTTGTAACAATCAGTGGAATAAAGGCTAAATCAAAGATTAAAAAGTCTAATCAGAGGTAAAGGCACAAATACAGGAAGATCGAGGTCAAATCAAGAAACAAAGATGAATATAGAAGAACAAAAATAATTAAAAGACAGGGAAGCAGAGATAAAGCAGCAAGCCAGTTTAAAAAGACAAATCCAAGGTTTAAAGGCCTAAACTGAGTTTAAAGGATAAACAAAAGAAAGATCGGCACAAAGGAAAATTCGAATGATTAGATCAAAGAATTTACTTATTCAAAGGACATCTGGACACCTACAACATGTTTTTCTTTCAATAAAAACACCAACAATTATTACAAACAGTCAGAGATATTTCTCATCTACCCAGCAGTTATTGTAAAAATTATTGAGAAAGCCTTAAAGTCAAATATTTCTAGAAATCAACTCAAACAATTAAGTTAGGAGTTATTGTTATAGTGAGTCACTTTTAGATATTTTTGCCTTGGGCCTTGTATGGTCTCAAAGGTCAAAAACTCATTAACTCTGTAATAAATAACATCTGAAACCCTAGCTTAGGATCACCTCCTCATTTTGTAGATAAATACTGCATGTATAATTCATTTTTAGTGTTGGTTAGTTGGTGGTTAATTGGCTGAGTGTTATTGCTGAGCTAGTTAAGGATTGCTAGGCTGGATTTGAGAAATCTCCGAGTCGCAAAGATCTATTGTACTGGAGTATTGTAACTGTTTTGAACATCAGTAATACAAGCATGTTCACAGGATTCTTGAGCTATGTTAATGGTGGAGTTTTCCTTATTTTTCATTATTTTCCTTCTGTTTTCCATTTTGTTCATTATTTCTCTGATATAAGAACATAAATTTTAGAATAGGATATGTTGTATTGGCACCCTATTTCTGTCTACATTCTTTATCTTAACGTTTTATTTTGCAAGGTCTGATTGGAGAATTCTTAACTGCTCTCTGGTTCCACCTAGCTTGTTGTATTGAAAATGATTTAATAGAGTCAAGCCAAATTAGTCTATGGTATGCCCTGTCCTTTGGTGTAGCTTGAAACATTGTTTTTTAAGGCCTTTCTTTGAAATATACTTATTAGAGTCCATCCAAGGAAGTCTATGGTATTCCTTGTCCTCTGGTATGTCTTAAATTGTTGCTTTAAAGGTCTTAGAGTGTTTGATTAAATAAGATAGTTTTAGCTTGCTCTTTTAGTTGCACTCATTTTTATCTTGAATGTTTTCTTTGTCTGAAAGTAGTCTTAGGATTGCTGAATTGTTGTCTTAAAGGTTTTCTTATTAAAGTATGGCCAAAGAAGTCTATGGTATGCCTTGTCCTTTGGTTTGTCTCCAACAGTTACCTAAAAATGGTTTTTCTTGTTAAAGTAGAGTGAAAATATTCTTAACTGGCTTTTAGTTTTGATGCCTTCACAACTTATTGTCATTTCATATGCCATCTAATCTAAGAAGATCCACTCGATATAGTTAGCTTTCCCTATGAAAACCCTTGCAGAGTTAATGAACAATTAAATCCTTTTATGACTCCATAGCCCAATGGATTAATGTTGCTCATGGTCTATCTATTTAGCTGAAATACTCCTCAGTTAATCACATCATAGATCTGTTAACCTACCAATCAATCAATCAAAACAAACAAGTCCTTAGAACTTCATAACTAGCCTAATATCATAACACAAAAGCATAAAGACATATAATCGATAAACACATATATAGAGAGACCCCTCTCTGAGTCCAGGAACGCTAGGTCCTAGGATTCCAAAGTGGTTCTGATGTGGTTCCCTGCAGAGTTTGTTCTTTCCAATCTTACAAATCACCGGGATCTAACATAGTGGTGACCATACTAGGGAATACTGAGTTATAAGACAGCTTAATATCACCTCAAGAACTCAGATAACCTCATTTTAAACTTAGATTAATCAAGTGTTAGCCAAGAATGGTACCTGGTTGCTGATGGTGGACAACAACCAACCATAAAACAAGTAAAAATCCTCCACCTGGTGGCTCCACTGATTTTTAGTAGGCCTGCTGACTCCACTAGTTTTCCATAGACTCCATTGGGAAACTGATGTTAACATTGAACATCAACAGAACCTAGTCAAGAATACTTTGTGGATTAAGTATTCTCTTTTACAGATTGGTGTGTCCTTTAAGACTGTCATAAATTCACAACCTTTCTGATTTTTGGGTCCAAGTCCTGGCTTCTAGAAGAATTTGTACCAGATCTCATCCTAACACAAATCCCCCTGCAATAGTTGACAACCCTGAAAGAATCCTTAGAAATTATCCTAGATCTAAAGACCCAGATGTTAGAAGACCAATCCACAAAGCAAGTTCCCTACCTGAAAACCTTAAAAAGTTGCAGAATATCCCCTCTAACCTACCCTAGAACAAAGATTATTTAGGACTAGATCTCAAAGTTGGATAATCCAGATAGTTTTAGATCCATCTACCTTACAGCAAAATTCTTTTGTACTAACTTCATCCCCTACTATTCACCTTCTTCCATTTAACCCTGCACCTCCTTTTGTCAATCCTCCACTTGTTAACCCTCTATTGTTTCCCCGACCACAAATCATGGCAACATGGTATGCTCCACTAGTTCTACCATTGCCATTAGTTTTTCTACCACAGGACTATCAGTCCAAGGTTCCTTTGTATGATGCTAGTAGTTCTACTACTACTCAACAACATGTGGACAACATTAATGAATACTTTGACAGACAAGAAATAGATGATGAAACTATTAAACTTAGAATGTTTTCTCAAAGGTTAGCGGGAGAGGCAAGAAAATGGTTTAAAATCTTAACCCCTAATAGTATAAACGACCTCCCTGCTTTTCATCATCTATTGTTGAACAAATGGGAAGTCAAGAAGAACCCTCTCCAAATGTTATCAGAGTATGAAAACATTAAGAGAAATGTTGGAGAGGGTGTCCAAGAATACTGCACTAGGTTCAATAGTGTATATAATGCCATCACTATGCACATGAAACCTCCACAAGGCCTAGCTCTAATGAAATTCTCTGATGGTTTTGACCCATTAAAGGATTATCAATTAAGATAAAGAGAACCCCTCACATTAGTAGACATGCAAAGGGGGGCAGTAAGTGTAGAAGCCAATCTGATTGATAAGAGAGCTAGAATGAAAAATGAAAAAAGAGTCACATATAGGGAAGAAGCTGTACCCTCCACATCTAATGTAAATATTGATAACTTAGTCAAAAACATGGAGAGGATGATGGAGAGGATGAACGTAAATGAGAGATCTTACTCTAGAGAAAACCAAACAGCTCCTCAAAACATAAATCAAAATCAGAACCAAAACCAAAACTTTAGAAGAAACCCTCCTCAAATAAGACAAAGAGGTCTTGATCAGAAAATCAGAACTACTTTCCAAGAAAATTATGTAGATGAGGATGAGGGGGTGATTTAAGAGGCAGAGGAAAACCACATAAATTTAATGGGAGTGAATAATGAGGATATTGTGTTCCTCACCGAGGAAGAACAAGGCATATTTGCACCAAATGAGGAAGAGATCATGGAATCTGAAGACTACAAACAAGGCTTTGAAAATGCCTTCATGGAAGTACACAGACAATATCACCTCAGAAGCAAGAAAAACCAAGACACTCCCAAAAGAAAGACCTTTAAAATTTCTGCTAGGAAAACCCCTGAAAACATTCCTAAAAAGACAACAGAAAATGTAAACACAGTGGTTGAAAGTTCTGATAGAAATAAAAATAAAACAACCAACCTAGTCCCAAACATAATGGTGATCAAAGTAGCACTAGCAACACAGCTAGTGCCCTTGATAAAATTGTTTTAACTAAGTTTCATAATAAAAACCAACAAGTTGAAATTGTTGTGAAAACAGTGTCTGGACAATCTGATTTGAACATTTCAATAACTCATACACCTTTCAGTATAGAGAATGAAATTGCTAAGATTAAAATCTTTATTCCTCTTACTAAATTAGTCACTCAAGATGTATATAGATCTCAACTTTTGAAGGCTTTAAAAATAGGAGAAAATGTTGATTCTGTTAATTTAAATGATGAAAAACCTGAGCTTTTGTTTGGACCAGAAGTAGAAGGTAAATTTCAAGAGGGAGGTGTTCCTCCATTTTATGTCAGTTTAAACATCCATGATAAAATTCTCCATAAGGCCATGCTAGACTTAGGAGCTTCACACAACCTTATGCCAAAGGTAGTAATGGAAAGACTAGGCCTTGAAATAACTAGACCATACAAAGATTTATACTCTTTTGATTCCAGTAGAGTTAAATGTCTAGGCCTCATCAAAGATTTATGTGTTAATCTAGCACAAATACCATCCAAGAGCCTAGTAATGGATATTGTAGTGGCTGATATTCCTCCTAAATATGGCATGCTCCTTTCGAGATCATGGGGTGCCAAACTCCAAGGCACCCTCCAAATGGACATGACCTATGCTACCATCCCTCTCTTTAGTCAACCAAGAAGACTATATAGGGAAACTCACATGAAATACATGGTTAGAAATCAAGAAAAGCCAGATAAATCCCCTCTTTATTCCATCCACACTGACTTTGATTCATTTATCCTTTACAATGATGAAAATCTTAATGAACAAGTGGAAGCAAATGAGAAACCAACTAAATAAGAAGAGGAAAAAGAGGGAGAACAGTCAAAACAGTTTGCCCAAACAGAAAATAACAACAAACATAGTGTAGACCATAAAGAACAAAACAATGACCAACATAGTGGTTGCCACAATGACCAACACAATGATAAATATGAACCTGAACCTCTTTGGAGTATGAGTTTTGATGGTTCTTGTGGCAAGACTGGTTCAAGACCAGGTATATGGGTGCATAACACAGAGAAAAATCATGCAGAAGGTCACTCATACAAGCTAAAATTCCAATGCACAAATAACAAAGCTGAATATGAGGCACTCCTCTTAGGACTACAACTACTGAAGAAATTAGGAGCTAAGAGGATAACTGTCCATGGAGATTCAGAGCTAGTTATTAGGCAGATTAAGGGAGAATACACAGCTAAGCATCCTAGATTAAAATCATATAGAGATGATGCCCTTGACCTCTTGAAAACATTCACAAAATATGAGCTTACCTTTGTCCTTAGAAATCAGAACATCCTTGCCAATGGTCTAGCATTTGCAACCAGTACATGTCAAAAACCTTATAAATGCAAACAATACACAGCCCAAGACAAATATAGACCAACAGTTCCTGATAACATAAAATATTGGCAATTTTTTGAAGGAGATAAACATATAGAATATTTCCTGCAGTCCATAAATGAGTTTGAAATGCCAAATTCAGACTCAGACTATGAAGAAGACTGCTCTACTAGGGAAAAATCTTACAAAGAAGAACCTCCTGATAATGCTGATATCAATCTGTTAGACAAAGAACACATACATATAACAGAGATGTGCACTAATTTAGAAAAATAAGACTTTGAAGTGCTACAGTTCAATAATGACAATCTACCAAAGGGACTAGTTTCTCTAGAGGAACTGTTTGACTTTAATGATGTTGCTAAAAATCCAAAGATGGAACCCACTGAAGCTGAAATAGAAGAATGTAATATAGGCAGTGAACAATGACCCAAAATGATAAAACTATCCAAAACACTACCAACTCACATAAAACAGAAATATCTTGAGCTTTTTAGAGAATTCACTGATGTTTTTGCTTGGAGTTATGAAGATTTAAAGTCATATGATACAGAGATAATCCATCATAAGATCCCTCTCAAAGAAAACTAGAAGACCTCTAAACAAAAATTACACAGAATAAACCCTGTGCAACTACCCCTGGTTGAGAAAGAAATTAAGAAAGTGTATGATGCTGGAATAATAGTCCCTCTGAGATACTCAAAATGGGTTTCAAATCTTGTATCAGTGAGGAAGAAAACAGGAGAAATTAGGCTGTGCATAGACTTCAAAAATTTAAACAAAGCCTCCTTAAAAGACAACTACCCTTTACCAATAACGAATCACATCTTACAAAGGGTAGTAGTGATGCAGGAGCATCCTGCTCAAAGTGTTATTGTTCATTTGGTTGATTAGGGGTGATGTTTTTATGAATTTTGTGTAAAAAATCTATGTGTGAGGGTTTTGATTGTAAATATTCTCAAATATGTGAGAATATCAAGGATGGTTGATGTGTGAAGATCTCATAGAGATCTTAGGGATACGAGATCCTCAAATAGAAGTTAGTTGAGTAAATAATGGAAAAAAATCATGGATTTAATATAATCCATAACGATGTAAATATTATTTAATTGTGAGCATGCGTATGATGAAAATGGGGGAGTGTTAGTGTTAACATAGAGTGGAGAGAATCAATCAGACATCGAGAGATTTTGAGTCATGTAATTACATTTTTATAAATGAAGAGAGTTTCAGTGTGTTATAAATTTGTTTTTGCATGATTTTTTATGTTTTTTTATTTCACTGGCTCTCTAAGATTGCAAGCATTGAAATGTTGTTGAGTGTAGGTAGTGAAGGTGTTGAAATACCGTTTGTAGAGGCCATGAAAGAGCAGTCTTAATACAAGATAGTGGAGTGTGGCCAGTATATGGAAGCATAGATTGGTTTGAATGCAGAGAAGTTGGAGACCGTGAAGATGTGGTGTGCGATCAGCGCAAACTGAATCTGAGACAGCGTTAGCAGTTTGATAGTCACAGTGGAATCATGGAGGCAATAACATGATCTGAATACGGTGTTTTGGTGTATGCGGATACCTCTTTACTGCAGCGTTTTCTTCCTTAAGAAATGGTTCCATATTTTTGGAGGCGTGGCGGAATAGCGAGTCAATGGAGTGCGGAACCATGAGGTGGTTTGGGAAAACTAGAGATGGGTTCATCGCACCAATTTTGAGCAAGTTGCTTGCCATTTCTTATCAATGCTTATAGTATCTTTTCTCGAAACTTTCTTTTTGGTGTTGTGGCTAATTTTTTTTTATTTCTCAGCAAGATCAAAGGAGAATCAGGGCCAAACTCCACAATTTTCTCTCAGGAATTTGGAGGACTTCCTTGATAGAGTTTGGTGAACTCAATATTTACTGTTACAATTGTAATTGTACTTTTTTAGATGCTTTTTCTCGTGTGGTATGGACAGCTGGGGTAAAAGTATTACGGACAAATACATTCTTATATGAAGAAGAATTGCATTTACCCTATGCTTGAGTTTTGTTGTTGAATTAACAATTCATAGCAGGCTTTAAGGGATGGCTTTGTAAATATAACTCTACTGCACGACACAATTTTATTTCTATAAAAAGGTCTCTGTTTTATTGCTTCCAGTTTATATATGTGGGCCCATAACCCACAGATCCACGCAGTTTGAAAATATGCAGTTTTACTGCATCAATTAGGGTCTAAAAGAATTTCTTTGCTAGATGGATTTCCAGGATACAACCAGGTGCTGGTGCACCTAGATGATCAACACAATACAACTTTCACTACACCCTGGGGCACCTTCATGTATGTTAAAATGCCTTTTGGGTTAATGAATGTTGGTGCCACCTTTCAAAGAGCCATTGACATTTCTTTCTCAGAAGAAATAGGTTACTTCATTGTGATATACCTTGATGACATCATAGTCTACTAAAAAATAGATAAAGAACACCTAGCTCACTTAAGAAAAGTCTTTGAAAAATGTAGAAAGTATGGTTTATCTTTGAATCCCAAGAAAACTATGTTTGGCCTCCAAGAAGGAAAAATTTTAGGCCATATTATATCTGAAGAAGGGATCAAGATTGACCCAAAAAGGATTGAAGGAATATTGCAAATCAATCATCCTAGAAATATCAAAGAACTGCAATCTTTCATTGGAAAGATAAATTTCTTCAGAAGGTTCATACCAAACCTTGCAGAACTCCTGAGAAACATTACAAACATGCTAAAAAGAGAAATAGGAGTCAAATGGACATTAGAAATAAAGCAATCCTTTGAACTGGTAAAACAAGCACTCACCCAAACACCAGTTCTCATTAGCCTTGACTCTACCAAATACTTATTTATATTCTCCTTTGCTTCAGAACATACAGTTGCTTCTGTCCTACTACAGAAAAATATAAAAGGACAAGAACAACCCATTGCATTTTTTAGCAAGGCCTTAAGAGATGCACCTCTGAAATACAACATTATGGAAAAACAAGCTTTTGCCTTAATCAAGGCATTGAAAGATTTTACATTTTACATTTTTCACTCACACATCATTGCATTTGTGCCTAACTCAATGGTAAAAGACATACTCACACAAGACCCTGACGGCAAAAGAGGAAAGTGGATTGCGGTTATATTAGAATATGATTTAGAAATCAAGCCCACTAAACTCATCAAAGGACAAGGACTACCTAAACTCATGGATGAAACAAACTTTCAAGCACTGGACATGAATATGATTGATGCATTAGATGAACAGGAGGAGTTGGCAACTCCACTTATTGAAGAATCATTTCTCAATTCATCTTGGTATGTTGATATTTTTATATGTGATATTTAATGTTAATGCCCCTCCTGGTTTGTCCAAAACAAAGGAAATATTCCTGAAGTTAAAAGTTGTAAACTTCTGCATTTTAGATAAAGTTTTATATTGGAAAAATGCTAGTGGTATATGGCTTAAATGTTTGTCTGAGAATGATGCAGATAAGATCAAGCATGAGTTTCATGAAGGAGAATGTGGAGGCCACCTCTATTGGAAAACTACTGTCAACAAAATCCTTAGAGTTGGTTACTATTGGCCCACTCTCTTTCAAGATATCCATAAAATGGTAACTGTCTGCCATAAATGCCAAATCTTTGAAGGCAAAATAAAACTGTTGCCATTACCTTTGCATCCAATTTCTGTTGAAGCTCCTTTTCAACAATGGGGCCTTGAATTCATTGGAGAAATCCATCTTGCTTCCTCTGCCCAACACAAATGGATCCTCACTACAATTGACTACTTTACAGAGTGGATAGAGACTATCCCTTCTAGAACTGCCACAGACTCAGTCATCATCAAATTCCTTGAAAACCATACTTTGTCTAGATTTGGTTGTCCTAGAAAGATTATCACTGACAATGTTGTTGCTTTTAGATCCAAGAAAATGGTGGACTTTTGCCACAAATATCATATTACATTGGGCCATTCTACATCTTATTACTCTCAAGGTAATGGGTTGGCAGAATCCTCAAACAAAATTTTGGTAAATATCATCAAAAAATTACTGGAAGAGAACAATAAATCATGGCACAACAAACTAGTACATGCACTATGGGTTGATAGATTAACAAATAAAAAATAAATTTGGATGTCTCCCTATCAGCTAGTGTATGGAGCAAATGCAATTTTTCCAACAAGTTTAAGGGTGCCAGTAATGAAGCTGATCCAAGAAGCACAGTCTGAAGAAAATGGCATGCAAAGAAGAATAAACCAGACTGTCCAGCTGCAACAAACCAGGGAAGAAGTGTATAACAGAATGCAGCAAGTGCGGGGAAAAATCAAGAAGTTGTTTGATAAAAGAACCAAGGAAAATGATTTCAACACTGGTGACAAGGTGCTGAAATGGAATTGAAGAAGAGAGGACAAAGGCAAGCATGGAAAATTTGACAATTTGTGGAAAGGTCCATACATCATCCATTCTGCAAGAGGTAACAATGCATTTTTCCTACAAGAAATGGATGGAACAGAATTAGTTGGAGGTCCTGTCAATGGCAGGATGCTCAAGCATTATTTTTGTTGAAAAATCTCAGTTTAAAGCTTCATTCATTGTATATAAAGTTGCTTGAAAGAAAAATCATAAAAATGAAACACAAAAACAAAGAAAAGAAGAAAAGAGGGCAGATAAAAAGAAAAATGTAAAGCCCCATACCAAAAAAGAATATTTCTGAAAGTGTGCAAGTCCAAATGCCACTAACTTTTGAGAAAGGAAAGTCTTGTTCAGTCATACAACCTAATCATGATTGAACATGTTTTAAATTTCTGTTGATAGGTTAGAAAAAGAAGATTTTCCAAACTGTTTAAAATTGCCTTATCAGTAGATTAGATTAGGAAAGGATATTGGTTCCAAAGTTCAAAATCTGAACCAAAGAAAAAGAGAGGGATGCATAACAAATTCCAAATTATAGCCCTCAGTTTTTAGTTTTACCCTTTTGCAAAAATAATATTCTATGTGCAGCGTGTCTAAAATGCCACAACTCATGACAAATCAAATTGCTTAATCTTGATTTGGTCATGTTTTGAATTTCCTGTTAAAATAGTTTAGAGAATGAAAGTCTGTCAAACTGTTTAATCTTGACAGATAAGTAGATTAGGTAAAGAATAAAAGAGCACATAAGTCTAAACTAAGCCTTTGGATGATATAAGTGTAGAAGTAGATAGTTTGTGCTTTCAAAAAAAAAAATGATGTCAAGGGTTTGCCAATTTAAATGCACCCAAATGAAGGAAAAATGCTTGGAAAAGTATGATGGGTAGGTAGAATTTTGAGTTGAAGCAATCATGTTTTTCAAATCTTGAAGATCACAGCTTCAAAGGAACAAACAACAAATCAGCAACTGAAGAAAGGAATCTGCCAAGGACAATCAAGGCACTGGTCTACAAATTCTAGAGATTTGATCTATGAGGTTCTTGACACCTCCTAAAGGAGTTGCCCTCCCCAGCTGGAGCCATTGTTATCCTCCTGTATTCTACAAATTCTCTAGGTGACTGTAGATTTTTACAAGCAGCTAAAGATAACATTCTTTGCCTATTAGTTATCTTTAGAAATCTCACTGCCTTCATTATCTTCATAAATCCTTTTCACTATCTCTCAATTTACCTTTTCAAAATCACCCTGTTGTTCCTAAAGAATTCATTTTGGGCTTATTTCTTTCATTTTCATTCTCTTCCCTACCAAAAACCTCATTTCCTCTTTTTCCTCACTAAAAACCCCCATTAAACCCCTCACCTTCAGCCCTTTCCTTCATTTCATCAAAACAATGTAAAAATTCCTTTTTACATTGTTTTTAACCCAAAAATTACCATTCAGGACCTATAGGTTTTTATGTTAAAACTCAGTTTTTATATATTAAAAACCCAACCCTTTATGTTTATTTACCCAACCTTTATAAAAATTTATGCGCTCCGCTTAATGTTTTTAACCCTCGCTCTTTATTATAAAACCCCCATAAAACCTTGGCTTTGTCCCAAGAATAAGCACCTCCGCTTATTTATCAAAAAAAAAAAAAAAATCCCTCCGCTTATTTATAGGCCCCACCGCTCCTAAAACTCCCGACCACCGTAGATCTGTCTCCCCAGAGATTTGACGGTTCCCATCGCATATCGCAACATTATGTGCACCGGGGTTAACGTTTTCAAAATGCGCGATATAAGGGGTTTTACCGCTTGTACCCTTCGCTATGTGTCGCCTTCTGAGTGGAATCACACCTGATTCGCCAAAACCATTACCACCCCTCAACCAATGCGAAAACCACCTTCCCGCTCGCGAAAATCGCCTTTTCTCTTCGCACCAAAATCTAATACCACCGCCTCCATTCAAAATTCCCAAAGGTTTCTGCTTTGCGATGAAGCCCAAATCACCATTTTCACCGGTGCAACGCTCCAAAAGCTTGAAAAAACCCCAAACAAATGTAGAAAAACCCCCACGCAGGATTTAAAGATTAATTGGTCGTTTAGTGTGCAGGTTTCATGGCAGAAGGGCAAAAGTGCATCCCAAGGGTCCAAAATTAATTAAATGAATGTTCTGGGTGAAGATCCAGAGATTTGTTTTATTAAAAAAAAAAAACACCAGAGGTGTAATGTCGAGCATAAACCCCAAATGAGTCATGATCATTGGACTATATAAACCCTTCGACAACAGAAGATGCCTATCCTGCACAGTAAACACAAACAAAGGCACAGTGAAGAGAAAAAGATAATCAAAGGACAGTAACAATCAGTGGATTAAAGGCTAAATCAAAGATTAAAAAGGCTAATCAGAGGTAAAGGCGCAAACAGAGGAAGATCGAGGTCAAATCAAGAAACATAGATGAATATAGAAGAATAAAAATAATTAAAAGACAGGGAAGCAGAGATAAAGCAGTAAGACAATTTAGAAGGACAAATCCAGGGTTTAAAGGCCTAACCTGAGTTTAAAGGATAAACAAAAGACAGATCATCACAAAGGAAAATTTGAATGATTAGATCAAAGCATTTGCTTCTTCAAAGGACATCTGGACACCTACATCATGTTTTTCTTTTAATAAAAACACCAACAGTTATTACAAACAGTCAGAGATATTTCTCATCTACCCAGTAGCTATTGTAAAAATTATTGAGAAGGCCTTAAATTCAAATATTTCCAGAAATTAGCACAAATAGTTAAGTTAGGAGTTATTGTTACAATGAGTCACTTTTAGATATTTTTGCCTTGGGCCTTGTATGGTCTCAAAGGTCAAAAACTCATTAACTCTGTAATAAATAACCTATGAAACCCTAGCTTAGGATCACCTCCTCATTTTGCAGATAAATACTGCATGTATAATTCATTTTTAGTGTTGGTTAGTTGGTGGTTTATTGGCTGAGTGTTGTTGTTGAGCTAGTTAAGGATTGCTAGGTTGGATTTGAGAAAGCTCTGAGTTGCAGAGATCTACTGTACTGGAGTAATGTAACTGTTTTGAACATCATTAATACAAGCACGTTCACATGATTCTTGAGCTATGTTAATGGTGAAGTTTTCCTTCTGTTTTCCATTCTGTTCATTATTTATTTGATAAAATAACATAAATTTTAGAATAGGATATGTTGTCTTGGCACCCTATTTCTGTATGCATTCTTTATCTTAACGTTTTCTTCTGCAAGGTGTGATTGGAGAATTCTTAACTGCTCTATGGTTCCACCTAGCTTGTTGTCTTGAAAATTATTTAATAGAGTCAAGCCAAAGAAGTCTATGGTATGCCCTGTCATTTGGTGTAGCTTGAAACATTGGTTTTTAAGGCCTTTCTTTGAAGTATATTTAGTAGAGTCCATCCAAGGAAGTCTATGGTATGCCATGTCCTCTAGTATGTCTTAAATTGTTGCTTTAAAGGTCTTAGAGTGTTTGATTAAAGAAGATAGGTTTAGCTTGCTCTTTTAGTTGCACTCATTGTTATCTTGAATGTTTTCTTTGTCTGAAAGTAGTCTTAGGATTGCTGGATTGTTGTCTTAAATGTTTTCTTATTAAAGTCTGACCAAATAAATCTATGGTATGCCCTGTCCTTTGGTTTGTCTCCAACAGTTACCTAAAAAATTCTTTTCTTGTTAAAATAGAGTTAAAAGATTCTTAACTAACTTTGAGTTTTGCTACCTTCACAAATTATTGTCATTTCATATGCCATATAATCTAAGAAGTTCCACTTGATATAGTTAGCTTGCCCTATGAAAACCCTTGCAGAGTTGATGAACAATTAAATCCTTTTATGATTCCATAGCCCAATGGATTAATGTTGCTCATGGTCTATCTGTTTAGTTGAAACACTCCCTTAGTTAATCACACCACAGATCTGTTAACCTACCAATCAATCAATCAAAACAAATAAGTCATTAGAACTTCATAACTAGCCTAATATCATAACATAAAAGCATAAAGACATATCATCTATAAACACATATATAGAGAGATCCCTCTCTGAGTTCAGGAAGGCTAGGTCCTAGGATTCCAAAGTGGTTCTGATGTGGTTCCCTGCAAAGTTTGTTCTTGCCAATCTTGTAAATCATGGGGAGCCAACAGAGGGATAAAGCTCGAACTGATCGCGACTCTAGAAGCTTCCAGGTGGAGAATATACGACCAACTATGCTTCTATAATTTACTTTTTATTTTATTTGAATTTTTATGGGGGTCCGCAGGTAATAGTAGAAAAACGTGCAGGGGTTTCCGTAGTTTCTAGACCAAACATCCGTGGGCCCATAGGAAAAGGTTATAAAAAGTGCGGAGGTAGACTTTTAAGGGTTTTACAGAGCAATAAGATGCTTGATGATGATGAATGATGATGGAGGACTCATGAAGACACATATCACTATGGCATAGTAACCTTATGATAAAGAAGGCTATTAAAAACCATAAAGAACCCTTAGACATTTTGCCTACCTCTATTTCTGCACCTGTTAAAGACCAGTCACATTAAAAAAATATTTTTCACTACCTTGGAGGCATAAAAATTATATGAAACCTTCACCATCATTTGGAGCATAATTTTAGCTTTCATATGAGCTCTTACTTGGCCCAAAATTCCAAATAGTTTGGGAGAAATAGATTTTTCAAGTCAAGGGTATTTATCTGGTCCTTGAGCCAACTTGTGCTAGGTCTCTCATGTCGGCCTTAGTATAATTGACGTGTCCCTTTAGCTCATAGCAAGAACATCTCTATAAATACACCTTCGGACTTCCATTTTGAATAAGCAGCTTGGTGAAGAGGTTATAACACAGAGAAAAGAAAAGGTTCACATCTTGTGAACCCTTAAGGAGAAGAAAATCCCAATACTTAACCACCGCAGGTCTATTTCTGTGTCAAACAACGTCATCTATTCGGATAGGGCATCCTCTGTAGAAGATATATATACTTTGGATCCACTAACATTCATAAAACTTCAAATTGCAACTCCTGTGAAACTCGGATTTAGGTGACTGAACTTGAATCTTTTATTACATCACCTCCTACAGTAGCTTGAGCTGTTGAAAAACCTTTACTATGCTACAGTTTTAGTGGTATTACATTCTCGGATTTGTGCAGGCTGTATACTCGGATTGTGGGTGCTCATATTCTTTTCTTTGGAGGAACATATCTTGGGCTATTGGAAAACCTTTACTGTGCAGCAATTTCAATGGTGATATATTCTCTGATCTATGCAGGCTTTATACTCGGACTATGGGTGCTCGGATTCTTCTCTATGGAGGAACATATATCAGACTGTAACTCCTGTACAAACCTTGACTATGCAGCATTCCGGACTCAGTGATTGGTGAAACAAAAATTCATATCAACCTTGATTTGTTCTTGGACTGTGATCCTGCTTCTTGGATTGCTCCTTGGACTGTTGTAACTATGAACATTTGATCTCTTAAATAGTGGTAAGTTCTCTAGCTCGGGCAGTGGTAACTCATCCTGACAGGGTTGACCATAGTGGCTCGAAATATTTTGAAGCAGCTTCATATAATATTACATTCTTTGGATAGTGAATGTGGCATTAATGAAATCTCCTATTGGACAGTGAAGACAACAACACTGATGAATTAATTGAAGTACAATGATTAACACAAGTGGATAGTGAATAATTCTAGAAGTGATTAAACGGTGAAGAATTATGTCAAGAACGTTCAAGTAAGTACTATTCACACTCTCAATTAAAATAAGACAAAGGATTGGTGTCCTAGGAGTTGGTGCTCCTAAACACAAGGTTGGTGCCTTGAAGAATATAGGGTCGATGCCTTAGAGGTCGAAGCCTCATCAAAGTCCAAGTTGGTGCTTGGCAATAGGTTGGTGCCTAATTCATTAAGGGTTGGTGCCCTCACACATCCATTGTACTCAATTATTTGAAAAAGGATTGAAGTTCTTATTAATCCTTAATAGTATTATTATTATACACCTCTCTATCTTTAATTGTGAAGAATCTAACTGACAAAAAATAACAATTGAAAAGAAATATTGATTCACCCCCTCTTAGTATTTCCAACAGGTTTTTGACTTCTAAGGGAACAAGATATAGGTGGTCACAAATATTGGGTCACAAACCACCCTAGATCTTTGTGACCTAATGCCAGAGTCTCTTTGCACCATAGTTCTGACAGCGGACCCTTCCAACCAAAACTTTGTCCACAGCACCCAATACATCGACCATCTGAATGCCCTCATCGAGTGTGAGTAGACCACCACAATTGTAGGCCTTGACAAACTTGGTACGCCTAGTAGCATTGGGGGAGGGGGGTGGGGTGCACAAGAGGAGAGGGGTTCTGAGGCCTCCGAGGAGGGGGGAGAGGGGACCGCAGCTAAGGAGGGAGGATGGTTTAGTTTGGAGGGAGTGACATTGAAACAACCAGAAGGTTGATGGGGGTAGACATGGCGGAATGAGGGTTTGGGGTCGAAGAATATGGCGACTAAGGGTTTGACATGGGAGTAGGGCCGGAGGTAAGGGGAGATGGTTCAAAATATGGGAAGGAAGGAAGCGGGGAGGAGGGCCAAGGGTGTGAGCCCGATAGCTCCGCAGATGATGGGGGGAGAGAATGTGTAAGGAAGGAAAGGGTGGCAGGGGATGGTGGACGGAGGTCCAGGGAAGTAATGAGGTCAAAATTAGTTGCAGAGAGGATGACGGGGGGTGCAGAAGAAAGCTCAGGTACCAGGAAAGAGTCAAAGGTCAGAATAGGGCAAACTGAAGTGGGAGAAAAAGAAGATGACCTAGGCACAATAGAAGGAAGAAAAGTAGAGGCAACTGGAAGAGATATGTGCATACTTGCAGAGAACCGATCAAAACATGACTAGATGTCCACAATGGAAAAGGGTTCCTTCGGATAATCAATGAGTTCCTCATCCATGGCCCTAGCCATAGTCAAAACTAAAAACAGTTATAGTAACCATTAAATTTCCAATTGTAGGTCGACTCCGCGGGTAGATGGAACAGTTACAATGGAAGGTCGGTGTAGCCATTGTGCAAATGAGAACGAAGTAGTCAGGTGGACGTGGAGAACCAGGTGTATGCGTAAACCCTGTGCATTTAGCTGTCTAGAAGGTCACGGGATCAAACCCGCAATCGCTCCGGACCCGGTGTCGTCTTCCTCATTGTCGCCTTGACATTATTATATTTATTATTATTATGTAGAACAATCTTTATATTTTAAATGGTTCTAAAATTTAATTGATATTTTTATCATTTTTTTTTGCAAGTTTGGTAAGACTACATCTTCATCATGTCCAATATATCATTCCAATTGGGGCAGGGAATTGAGCCGTTAACTTCACATCAAAGAGTACCTTAATATAGCACCCAATCACTGTCTATCCAAAACCCCGTGGACATATATTTATACCACTCTTGCAATGATATTTTTTACTAATAAATATGACTTTCCCCTTTTTCATACAAGAAAACTTACATCAATTAGTATCTTTATATTTTAGTAATAGTCTTCCAAGTTGTTATGAATACCCCTCACTACACTCATATTAAACAAATCATTTCTCTAAAAGAACTTCTAAATTGATTTGATATTTTTATTGCTTTAATCATGAGCTTTCTAGTTTGGATGTTCCACATGTAATCAAATCCATTATAAATTCCTGTTATTTTGTTTGTTAGCATGTTTTTTAAAATGTCTATTTGTAATCTATTTTAAAATAAGGTTTAAAATGTGACCATCTCATTACGTATTTATTTAATAAATTTAATATTTTTTAATACATTTTTACACATGTATTTTTTAAATTTGAAACATGTTTTATTGAAGAAAAATAAGTCACACAAAGCCCACAGGGCATAGAATAGACGGTGGTGGGGTGTACAATTAAGTCACTCCATGGTGTCAAGGTCACCAATTCGAAACTCCATGGGCAAAAATCTAGTCATGTTAAGGGTTGGTGTGGCCCACGCAGGTGCAATCCTTAGGTGTATTTGACAGCTTAGATGTCCTCTACGTCGCAGTTCCTCAAGCCATAGGTCAAGCCTGATGTAATCTTTGGTGAACTCAGACCACTTGACAAAAAAAAAGCAAGTCACAAAATTGAAAATGATAACAAAAGTAATGAATGCAATATTACATCAAAATGATTTAATCTTATGTGTTGAATGTTTTTTCTCGTCAATATATTTGAATATATTGTCACAATTCATGGTTCTCATAATAATTTTTGCAAAACAACCCACTACTTCTAAAACACCTAATTGTCCTATACACATCTTTGAGACAAGACTCTTAATTTAATTGTTGATGCTATATTGTCTTTTAAAACTAAGCTATAAACTTATGAAAGAAAGCTCAACCTTCAAGGCCTGAAATTTAAAGAAAACACATAATTGAAGTGACATGACAACACTTATATAAATATTATCTTTATCATTTTATCAATCTATATTATTTGCATGTCATTATTGAATTGGTTTAGATTGGGTATATAATCTAACATTTCTATGAAGGTTATTATTTTGGCTTGCATAACCACTCAACCGTTATGAAAATGCTAAAATTCCCTGTTTACTATGCCTAAATTGGATGATTTTTTTATAGAACATGTGAGATTTGAAAATCACAATCTCATATATTTGAAAATTTGTCAAAATTACATGCTCTTTCTCCAAATTCCTTGAAAACCTTAATTTCACAGTGTTTGTTAAGATTGTTAAATTCTTTCTCAAAAGTTGTTCATTAGATAGTTAGTCCACACCACAAATCTGCCATCTGAGTCCGTAGTCAGTGCATTTCTATGTATGTCTCCCACACCATGCTATAATATGGTAAATGAATGGTAAATAAAAGATTCTCAACCAAACAAACACTAATAAAAGAGATCATACCAACAACACATACTATTATCACAATAAGTTAGAGAAGGCTCTATCTTTCAACTCTTGAGTTGACATTGCATATTGAGTCTTTTTTATTTGAACTTAAACATGAACGTAATAAAATACAGATATAACCATAAATATAGAGATGCAATAAAAATAACAATTCATTTCATTTATATCAAATAACTGAAATGTGCTTACATATAGAATGGAAATAAATAGCTCGGGCGATGGTAGCTTATCTCTGAAAAGAGATGTGGTGGCTACATGCCTCTGAACTGTGTTACAATGAGGCTCAAGGGACTTTTTATCATTGAACAACAAAGGAAAATCCTAAACAACCAAAACCCTAACCCTAGAAGATGGAACACAAAGAGTTTGTGGGCCCCGTTGGGGTTAGTTGGGAAACCAACTTCTCGAGGTTCTAGTTTGGTCATAGTATCTCCGTTTGGCGCGTATGATACCTCGTTGGAAATATATTTCTGAGTACTACTGGATTTGCGACAAGCACATGCTTATGAAAATGGGTCTTCCTGATGAAACCGATTGGAGGTCTAGGTGGAATAGATGGGTGGCCACCAATATCCACCTGGATCACTCCTTAACTTAATAAGATAACCTAACTTTGGTTTTATTTATTTATTCAATATATTTCTTCTTTGAATTAATGTAGTCCATAATTTTTTAAGGTTCTTGAGTAGGAAGGAACTAGACATCCTAGTTGGTATCCTCAAATATCTCATTGAAGGGATTTGGAATGTTGTTGATCATTTGGTCCTGCTTGAGAATAAGATGTAGTATGGCCATGCTTAAGACCAAGGCTGGTATCATATCATTCCATGGGTTGAAAACCAAGTCAAATAAATGAACTTATTTGCAAACAACAACCTTTGAAGGTAGAAAATCATTCAGACAAATAACTTTAGGCCTTCCAAAATTGATCATTGATTAAATTCTCTTGGTATTCTCTACAACAAATTATTCATGGATAAATCTATATGTTTGATATTGTTAGACTTCCCATGGTTTAAGAGTTTCTTGCTTTTAAATGATTGTCACTCACATCCAAATATTCAAATTAAAAAATTCTAAGATAACACCACATAGATTATTGCTATTAAATACTAATTCTTTTAAACTAGAGCAACTTACAATTTGGAAGGAACTATACATTTACCTAGAGTGTTTCCCATACTAAGAATCTCCATTACTTATCATGGTAAGTATTATGCCATTTAATCTAATTGAATTCAAATTAATTAAATTAAATTAATTACTTATCAGGGTAAGTATTATGCCATTTAATCTAATTGAATTCAAATTAATTAAATTAAATTAAATTTAATATGTACCTAATGTAAATGTGATTTCTCAAAAAAATAAAAATAAAAAAATAAATTATGGCACAAATTTAATCTTCTAACATACTTAAGTTGTTAATAACAAACAACTAATATATACCGCCAACAACAAACAATATATATGGCATGAAATCATATATATATATATATATAAGAAACTACTCTCATTTTTCTAATTATAAAAGTCCCTCCCAACCAGGGATTGTCGCTAGTTGATCCAAGTGTTAATAAACTAGATGTCAATGTTACATGCCAAGTTTCAGACACCTCGTTTCAATGAATTCCCGCTATACATCACTGAATAGATGTTAATATTTGGATCCAGGAGTCATATTATGTAACTCACTCAAAAACTAGATTTGAATAGATTTTGATATTTTGATATTTGGAGGAGTCATATAACTCATAAACTAAAAAGAATAGAGCATTTTTTTGTAAAATTTGATAGTCCAGAAATCATATTATGTAACTCAAAAATTTTAAAAACCATAGCATTTTTTTATTTTAAAGATTGCACGGGTTTCAACCCTTTGCTAGACCATGTAGCGTCATCAGGTAGAAACCGTTTGAAAACGCAACAACAAAATAAAAAAATTATAAAGAAAATTATAGATTAATGAAAATCAACAACAAAATAAAAAAAGTTAAAAAAGTTAAAATGACATTACTGCAAACGAAAAATATAAAGATGAGAAATGTTAAGATGGTTTAAGATCTCATTAAGAACTCCAATGTCATCTCATATTTATTGTGAAAGGAACAAATAAGTGCATAGTGCATTCACAATCTGAATTGTAACTAACATGACACTCAAGGATTGTTGTCACGCATGTAAATTTTTTTAATAAAAACCAATAATAATGTACTCCATATGTTATCGACTCCATAAATTTAGCTCAATTATTTATTCACAGTATATTCAGTCTCATGTAAACAGAACTCTCTTAATAGGTGAAACTAACAATGAAAAAAAGTTTATGTTTGCATTGGTCTCTATCTATATAGAATGGTTGATCTGCAAGTGACGAACTGCTCTCCCCTATTCGAATCTCAATCGACACTGGAGTGACACGTTGTACCATAACATAAGTACATGACAAGAAAAGTAACATAGGCAAAGTGGTTAACATTCCGACCTACAGATGGCAGTCCTTCGTGTATAAAAAGCTTGCATGTAGTCCACCCACATGGCCCAGCATGAGCCCACCTGCTTTTTTTTTGGGAATCCCACACGGCCCAACATTAGATAGAGACCAGTTCTGGTGAAACACATATATCGCATTGAAGGAGTGGAAACCAATTTTCAATTCTAATATGAATTAAGTTACCAGCGTTGTATTGCGTCAATTTTGAGAAAGTAGCAGTAATCTTGAGTTGTAGATATGGATACAAGATGCTCATATATGAATGAATTATGAATGATAACAAGATATCGATGTTAGCTACAGGAAAGTTTGTGGAAGCTATGGAATTGAACCACTTCGTGAGAGCAGAGGCAGAGGCAGACCGTGAGAGCAGAGGAAGACAGTGAATTGAATCACTCCACGAGAGCAGAGGCAGACCATGAGAGCAGAGGCTTGGACATTTTAGGTAAAAAACACCAGTACTTCGACCTTTGATATTTTCTGAAAAAAAATGTCAGTTGAGGAAGCACGTAACCAAGGTTATGCCTTTCTTTGACAAAATTTAAAATTTCATCTGCAACTCATAAAATATATAATCTCCAAATTGGCCTTGCTTCGACGTGAAAGGATTATGCCCTTTGCATTTTCTTCATCCTGCATTAAAACCCAGCTAGAACCCCACGTTAAACCTTTCGTCTCAACTATCACTAATGGTGTAAAAAATAATTTACCACTATGATTATTTAGTCCCTGCCCCTTTTTTGTGATATTAAATACTTACCCTCTATATTATTTGTGAAGATAGCGGAGGGGATTGAATCTGGTGCAATTTTGGAGGATATCATTACGGGGACTCGTGTGGGACCAAATCTACAAATCTGCTACGGGTTCTTCAACAACCACACTTGCTAAAGAGCCCAACCTCAGAACGGAGAGCAGCTTTCTGACCAGTTGTAGCAGACGAAGGACCCTGAAGCAGCTTTCTGAGCAGCTTTATGACCGGTTGTAGCAGTGAAAAGTTGTAGTAGACGAAGGACGCCGAGAGCAGCTTTCTGACAAGTTGTAGTAGTGAAAGATCAAGCAGGATACATAGACAGTAGCATACATACACGGTAGCATATCCACCAGCATATCCAGTATTCGCCTGCCGAGAGCAGCTTTCTATTATTCGTCTGCCGACAGCATATTTCTGACTAGTTGTAGCAGTGAAATGGATGCATACAAAGACGGTAGCATATCCACCAGCATATCAAGTAGCAAAACATGATATCCAGAAACAGGAAATAGAAGACAGTAGCAGAAGAGGATATCGGGAAGCAGAAGACGACATCTCATGCAGGTTTCTGGTTTTAGTGACCTTATAGCAGACGGCAACCCATGCACAATGCCATTTGACAACCCATGCACAACATGTTTTCGCTATGCTTCAGTTTCATACTTATGAAATGAGCCCTTAATTATAAACAGATTATAAACATAAAATGTTGACTCAACTATCACGACAATTTTTGAACCATCCTCTCGAGATCATCTCATTTAACCTGCGAACAATTTACCAGATAAGGCCAACACCAATGTTTCTTATTAGTTGAAATAACTACAGTGGAAGTTCATAGGTTCACCTTAACTAAGTGAACATGAAAGTCAAAGAAGTAAATTAACCTCAAACTATGCAACTAAGCGAACTTTGATAATATTAACTATTAAAAATTTATTAAAAATAATTTGTTTTTAATTTCAGTTATTTCATTTGCTTGCAACGAACATAAAACATCTGTGCAATTAACCCGTTTAGATATGTAAAGTTATCCCGAAAACTCTCACAAAACCCTTCCTATGAAGCTTTCTACGCCTTACTCGCGACAGTCATCCACGCATTCAGAGTTTTGTGCGCTACAGTCGTTCGTCGGCGTCCTCCAGGTAAATATCTTTTCTCACCAACATTATTTTCTTTTGTGCACCTTTCTTTGGGGCAGATGATGTCCATTCGATTGAAAATATGGAAGGTGATGTCTCCGCTTCCTCCTCTTGCAATGTATGCGAAAACCCTCTTAAAATTCCCCAATTTCTGCACCAAAGCGGCAGTCCCATCCACAACTCCACCAGAAAGGGGCGTTGTCACAGAATTTCTCCTCAAAAAGTGTAGTTTGACAGAGGAAGAAATCTCAAAATCCTTTAAACATTGCAGTCGCTTCCTTCGATTCAAATCAGTCCATAATTGCGAGGCAGTTTTGGAGTTGTTAAAAGGCTGTGGCTTGACCACCCCTGCCCAGATTCGAAAGGTGACCCTTTACAGCCCTAAGCTTTTCTTTTATGGATTCGAAGTCTTAAAGCCGAAGTTCAATTTCCTAAGGACTTTCATGAAGGAAGAGGATATCACCAAACTCATTTATACTAAAGCAAGGTGTATTGAGCTCAGTGAGAATAGGCTGAAGTCTGCAGTTTTAGTTTTGCGAAAATTGGGTCTTGAGGGCGAAGCATTGTCAGAATTAGTGGCAAGGCAGCCCCGCTTGGTCATGGCTTTAGAGAAAGATGTGATCGAGTCATTTAAAGAAGTGGAGGATTTGGGGATCAAGAAAGAATCAAAGATGTTCGCGTATGCTTTGCTTGCAGTATTGGGATTAGGAAAAGAAAGATTAGATCGAAAACGGCTGGGTCTGAGCTGTTTAGGTTTCTCCGAAAATCAAATTTCGGTTATTTTAAGGCGGCGGCCGATGGTTCTGGGGCTCTCTGAGGAAAAAGTGAAACGCAATGTGGATTTTCTGGTCAATTCTGTGGGGCTTCCATTGGATGATTTTGTTAAGTATCCGTTTCTGTTTTCCAGCAGCTTGGGGAAAAGGATAATTCCGCGGTATAGAGTAACGGATCTATTGAAGTCCATGAAAGTGCTGAAAGCAGAGGTGAGTTTCCCACAAAATGTTAAATTGACAGAAAAATGTTTCTTGGAAAAATATGTTAATTCCAATGCCGAATTCTCCTCAGTTCTGCTGGATATTTACCATGGTGGGAAAGCTGAAAAGTTACAAGGAGACATGTAGAAAGTGAGACCCAGTAAAACAGATCCAGGAAACTTGTGAGATTTCAACATCGGCTTCAATATGAATTTTTCGTTTAACATTCCAAGTTGTGAGATTTCATCGTCTGTTTCAATAGGATTTTTTCTTTTGAAATTTCATTTTTATACCCTTATTTCTTCAATGATGGTTACTGTGCATAGTTCTTTTCTTAGACCAGAGAACCCGTGACCATAAGTAGCTTTAAGTTGAAGTGATATACATGAAAGCTTTACTTTTTTTTTTTTAAAGTTAAGTTATATACATGAAAGCTTTACTCTTTTTTTAAAGTTAAGTGATATACATGAAAGCTTTACAACAATCATATATAGCACAGGAGGAGTCCAAAAATGCGCTTGTAACATCAATCTCATGCCGCTGCCAAGTGAGATTTTTGAGAAGCAGATATTAAATAGGAACAATTTGACAGTGTTGCTTAATTCTTTTTAATTCCGTTTCCTGCCTTTCGTTGCCTTTTAATGTGTAATTATACTTTTAAAGATATAACTAATATTGATTTGCTGTTAACACACCACCTGTTCTCTGTGATTGGATTCTTGCATTCATATAGGCTGCTGTCGTTGAATTATTGCATGTGGATAGGCTGCTGTCTTTTTGTATGTATATAGGCTGCTGTCTTTTTGTATGTATATAGGCTGCTGTCTTTGAATTATTGCATGTATATAGGCCGCTTGGTATTTTACTTCAGAGTCTGGGCTTATATAATGTGCCAGTGCATATATCAGAAACATATCATCACCCATCTACAATCAGCATATCCATACAATCGTGCCCTTATAGCATGTGCTTGCAAGTACTAACACCCACAGAAACCAAATAACATGATAACACCACCATAATGGTCTCTAGTAACTTCCAGAAGTGCATGGACCAGGCAACAAATTATGACTGTGCATGGCCCGTAGCCAGGAAACATGTCCACAAAAAATGCTAGTATCTTGGCAAGACCAAAGCAAGAAATAAAAACAGAAATACAAAAAAGAGAGCATAATGTGCAGTATGGGCCTATAAGTGGCCAGTGTAAGATTGTACCCATAGAGTTTGGTGTGTGTTTAAACATATATGTGCAAAAGACAACTAGTGCTGATAATAATGTGCAAAAGACAACTAGTGCTGATAATATCACTGAAAAAAGGTATGACTCCAAAAATAGAAACCACGAAGGAAATGTCAGGAAAGTGTGATGGTGCCCTGTGCAGTGATATTGTCTGCATCCAACAAGATGTAGTGCATCTGTCCATCTGTACATCCCAGGCCTTGTTTTGAGAGTCCATTTGCCATCTTGTTCTGCTCCCTGCATATATGAGTGAAGATGATGTTATGAAAGGATGTCCGGAGTGTCTTAATATGTTCCAGCCAATGTGCCAACTGTGGTGGATTGAAACTGTTCTTATTATTCATATGGTCAATGATAACTTTCGAGTCTCCATATATTGTAATATTGTCAATAGATAATAGCCTGGAGATCCACAGTAGTCCCCAGAGTGCAACCATCTCCGCCTTACTGTTTGTACCACTGCCACAATTCCAGAAAATTTTGTACTGTGTTCTGTGATCCACCCATAACCAGACCCCGCAACCACAGATTTGCTGTTGTGCAGCACCATCAAAATATCCCGCGGGAAGTATGATTGTGTGAGATCTGAGTTTGTGAGAGAAATCCTAAGGGGGCCTTTGTGGACACTAGGGTTCCCATCGAAGATATGATAATGCGTTGCGTTGCCACAATGGGGCATGTCCTGATCCCATCAAAAGTACACATGTTCCCGATTTTCCAAATGTGCCATAGTAACCAATAAGGGATGTGAGTACCCTGCTGATGTTTATACCACCTGTCCAGACAATCCTGTATGTTATCCAATGGGTGATATATGACCTGCAAATGTTTGCAGATCTGCTGCCAAACTTCCACTGTGTATGTGCATTGGAAAAAAATGTGCTGGTTAGATTCTTCTCCCATAAGGCACAGTGGACATACCCTAGGGCCAATCCACCCCCGCTTCTTGAGATTTTCCCAAGTTAAGTTGCGGTTTCTCTAGATCAACCAACTGAGAATGATAAGCTTGAGAGGGATGTCCACCTTCCACATCGTTTTAAACCAGCAATTTTCCTGACTGTGTCTGATCGTCCTCATAATGTATCTGTAAGTATCCCGCAGATGTATACCCCCCCGATGGCAGGACCCCGCCCACATGATTCTATCCCCACCCCTTCTGCAGCGAAGTCTAGCGTTTTGTAGTAAGGTTGTGGGGAAGCTTCCCCCCCCGATCCCGCTCCCAAAACGCGCTCCATTCGGGAGCTCTTTGGGAGCGCGCTTCCTGAGGGGAGTGTTTTCGGGAGTGCGCTTCCAAGCGTGAAAAAACTCTCCCTGTTTTATCGAGAGCGCTCGAGAGCGAACGCTCTCCGAGCGCCCCCCCCCATTAAAAAAACGATTCGGGAGCGGTCGGGGAGCATTCGCTCTCGAACGCTCCCCGACATGTAAAAAACAAATTGGACAACAAATTTCCGAATTTTTTGGGAGGGAGGGAGAGGGGGTTGGGTAAATAAAAGCCCACCCTCCTCATTTGTTTTTCATTGTTTTAGTTTGAGAGTTGGAGAGCAAGAGCTTGAGAGTTGGAGAGCAAGAGAGCTTGAGAGTTTGGAGAGCAGAAGTGCCAAGGAGAGAGCAAGGAGAGAAGGAGAGAGCAAGGAGCAAGCTGCAAGAGAGCAAGAGGAGGATTGAAGGAGTCAGGAGTCAGGACAAAGAGGTAGGACTTATAATCTAGTTTTTTATTTTCTATATTGCATTTTTAAGTTGTTCAAAAATGAAAACTTGAATTTTTTTCTCAATGTTGCATTTTAGTGCGTTGAAAAGTGAAAAATTGAATTGTTTTTTTCCTATGTTGCATTTCCTATTCCCATTTTGTAGGCTAGAAACTTGAAACATCATGGCTATATGGCTAGGGATTTTCTTCATGTTGGTTCCTTTCTTTGTAATAATGGTGTTGGAGAGTAGAAGAAAGAGGCCCATTAGAGAAGAGGAGGATGAAGAAGTGGGTTATAGTGGATTTGATGAAAATCCTGAAGAGGAGGAGTATGTTGAGGAGGAAGGGGAGAGTGGAGAACATGAGGCCACAGAGACCCCAACTAAACAAGACCAATGTCAAACACCATTGTGGAAATATGTTCAGAGGCCGGAAGGAGAGAAAGGTGGTGGAACCACTTAAATTTTTTTGCCCCCATTGCAATAAAGAATACACAGGTTCATACACCCGTGCCAGAAGGCACCTTTGTGGGAAAATGCCAGGGGATGGAGAGAAAAATCTAGGAATCAAAATTTGTGTAAGTGTGCCAGCAACATAGAGAGAGAAATATAGAAAGGAAGAGGAGGCTGCCCTACAAAGATCTAAAAGATCTAGGGGTTTCATTGATTCTTATGCACCATCAGGTCCATCACATCACGGACAAAGAAGTCCATCAACTTCCACCCATGGCAGTGGATAATGGAGGCACACCTGGACCAAACATCTCCTTAAGGCGTAGAACCATATCCGATTTCCTTGACGAAGGGTGTAGGAATGATGTGGATTCAAAAGATTTCGGGTTTCTATATGCACGTGGGGTGCCATTCAATGTTCTTCGCTTACCTTATTGGCATGAAATGGTTTCTGCCGTTAATGATGCCCCCAAAGGATACAAAAGCCCTGGGTATGACAAGGCCAGAACCGTGGGACTTGATCATGAAAGAGCTAAAATAAATAATTCTTTGGCTAGAATGACAAATTCTTGGAATGAGCATGGGGTGTCCTTTGTATCTGATGGATGGACCAATGTAAAAGGAAAGCCATTGATAAGTGTTCTAGCTGTGTCTGTTAGTGGTGCAATATTCCTTTCAGCATATGATTATTCAGACAAATTCAAGACCGACATTAACATTGCAGAACCATTACTTGAAACAATCGAAAGTACTGGGCCGTACAATGTCATCCCAGTGATCACTGATAATGCTGCTAACTGTAAGGCAACAAGAGCAATTATTGAGGATAAATACCTCAACATATTTTGGTTTGGGTGTTTGGCTCACACAATGAACCTTTTGATGCATGATATCATTAAAAACAAACAACCTCAATTCCAATGGCTTGGTGATTTGTAAGGCAACAAGAGCAATTATTGAGGATAAATACCTCAACATATTTTGGTCTGGGTGTTTGGCTCACACAATGAACCTTTTGATGCATGATATCATTAAAAACAAACAACCTCAATTCAAATGGCTTGGTGATTTGTACAAGAGAGGTAAAAAAATGATAAGATTTATTACAAATCATAGCAATAACCATGGGCGTTTCCGTACTCACTCCAAATTGGAGTTGTTGAAGATAGAAAAGACTAGATTTGCTAGCTATTACCTCACCTTCAGGCGCCTTTGAAGGTAAGAGAGTCATTGGCAACCATGGTATCAAGTCCACATTGGCAAGTATTAAAGGACAGGGTAGCAACAATAGTTGATAGGCAAGGTTTTGAACATGTGGAAGAGACTGCCCTTGATCCTTTGTTTTGGGCACGTGTGAGGGAAATTTTGAATCTCACCAAAGCCCATTTATCACATGATTCATTTTTCAGATATAGATAAACTAGTGATTGGGGAGGTTTATGAGCAGATGGATAGCATGTTGGGGCAAATAAAAGATGTTGTTAAGGATAATGATCCCAACTTGTATGCAATGATTTACAATTGTGTGTGTGCACGGTGGAATAAACTCAATGTTCCACTACATGCCTTGGCTATATCCTTATGCCAAAATACTACTCTCCATCTTGGTTGGGCCAACCTGCACCTAGAAGTGGGGTTAGGATCAAACCTCACACAGATCCAGAGGTGCAAGAGGGATACATGAAGGCATTAGACAAGTTGGTCCCCGACAGGGAGGAGTGTGCTAGATTGCGCCTTGAATTAGGCAGATATTTCAGTTGCACTGGTAACTTTGGTTCTTTCCATGCAATGGAAGACAAAGACAGATTTGATGCTCTCACATGGTGGGAAGCATATGGCGGCATGGGACTTTTGCCAAAGTTGGCAAAAAAAGTTCTCTCACAAGATGTGAATACTTCTTCTACAGAGAGGTGTTGGAGCACCTACAACTTCATACATAATGTGAGAAGAAACAGGTTGAATGAAAACCGAGTTGAAAGCTTGGCTTATGTGCATTACAACTTGAGGTTGTTGAGTCATTACTGTGATCGGGCATATGAGGTTCAATCATATAAAGTTTGGGACAACAACCCAGAGGATGATAATTTGGAGGATGACACTGTACATATGGAAGAATTGGAAGTAGAACTTTTGAGAGATGATGATGAAGCATCAGTAGCCATGCTACCGCCACACAGAGGCCAGTCCCACCATCCAGTAGCAGTGCGGGTGCTAGTGCCAGTGCTCGCTATCCAACTATTGTTCCTTCGCAAATTCAGCCTCCACCTACATCCTCACGTTGCCCTCCGCCTTCTAGTCATGGTCGTGGTGCTCCTGAGAGTACTAGAAGACCACCATTGCCTCATGGTTCTCACAAATTAGACATTTCTCGTGGGCGTGGCAAGGGGCCAGCCAATAGATAAAATAGATTTGATGTTTACTAGTCTTCTCTATTTTCTAGTAGTTTTTAACTTTTATAACTGTTGAACAGTTGAAACTTGACTCTTCATATTTATTATGATAATTTTTGTAAACATTATATGACAATTTAAGTTTGAAGTTTGAATTTGAAAGGTCAAACTTTGAAGTCGGCATTTATAAGTTTATAAGTCATTATGAATTATGAATATGATGCTTCTTGAAAGTTATATGATGATTAATGAATCAATGATGATAAATGTTATATATCAATGATGATAAATGTTATATATTGACTTTTGAAAGCTTGAAACCTTAAGATTGATGATTCGTGAGACTCAAGAGTCAATATGTTGTATGTTTCCAACTTGTGGGCGTGGTTGATGAAGATTATAACTTCTAGATGATTGATGTTATATGATTCAATCTATGTTTTTTATGTCTAATTCATCATTCTACATGCTTTTGTTGACATATATGCATCAAAATATAAAATATATATATATATTTAAAAAAAAACGCTCCCCGAAACGCTCCGGACCGGGAGCTTTTGAAAATGGTGCTCCCGCTCCCAAGTAACCATGTTCTGTAGGAATCCCAGGTCGTTGCATCCTGTCCCATAAAACCCAGCTCATGTGCAAGTTTCCATTTCGGAATAACATCCGAGTAGCCATTTATGACTTGTGATAGGAAAAAGATGCCCTGTGCATGTAGTTTCTGAAGGATCCCATGAGTGAGGTTAGGACCTTCCGGCAATCCTCCAATATTGTATTGTGCCTCCCTGCACTAGAAAGTAATCTCCTTCACCCCAAGTTATTTCTCATTGTTGATGAGCTGCCAATCCCTGGGAATGAACATGCCCCGCCACATAGACTTTTATAATAAGGACGGAACTGAAATGTTTGATGTCCAGTATATCCCATCCCCCAGAGTTTGGGCTGCTTATGCAGGCATAGTTGTTAGCGTAGTCTTGATCTTTGCAAATACAAACCTTTTGGATTAGAAGAACAATGTACTATATCAATAGGATTTCTTTTTGCTAGCTTCTCCCCATGTTTGTACGCATTTTTTCCCACGTATATCTAATACATACACAATCAAATTTGAAGTCCTTGTTTGCAGGAGTCAAACATGTGTCAAACATGTATACATTAATTGATAGGATGTAAAGTATACATTAATTGACATGTGTCAAACATGTATACATTAATTGACAGGATGTATACTTTTTTAATTGATTGATTGTGTATGTTGGGGGCTTGCAGGGCCGTAAGGTGTCCTTCTATGTAGTAGGCTGTTTTCTGCCTTGGGGGGCCTGTGGGGAGTATTTTCAGGTTGAATCTTAGGGAAAATATAGAGTCTTGAATGATTTTGTTTTCTAATAACAATGAGAATTTTTGTTTTAAATGAAAATCTGCACACGGTTCACAGTAAATAATAAATATATCAGAAAATACATCATCATAAGTTTAAGTATTTTTTTAAACTAATCTTTCTTATCCAAAATCAAAACTGTACTTTCAAAAGGTACATTAGTTCACAATTTCACGCAGACAGAAGGGGTTTTGGAGGTGAATACCTTCCAGTAGAGCCTCAGAATAAAGCAAAATTTACAGTACATACACTCCTAATCTATGATGTAACTCGATGCTGCACGGCTTATCACTGGAACTATTACTCAGGAATGAAGGATGGTCTTAATTGGCCATTAAACATCAATTTGCTGAATTTCAGGTTGCATTCCAGATTGGCAAATCCATCCGTGTCCTTGTTATTATTCTGTAGTATTTGCTTATAACTCATAATTGGGATATCTTTTATTACCTTCTTGACACATTTTAAGAGATTATCCAAAAACTTATATCTTGGAAGTTGGAGATGAATCTTTAACCATGTGCCGAAAGATAATAAGAGAGTCCCCCAACACAATGAGAGAGGAAAGTGGATTTTTTTTGGCAAGGAGGATCCCTTAGCGGAAGCCATAGGCTGCTGCCTGATTGTTTGTCATCTTTCCCAAACCCATGAGTACTTTAAGACTTTTTTTCTATTAAAGCCAGAGATAACCCCTCCCCTTCCTGCCACCCTCTTACCCCTCCTGCCACCCCTGAGTACTTCATTTATTCTCATAAAGTAATTAAAATCATAACAAGCTCATGAGTTCATTCCTTGGGGAAGTGGTTTTGTTAATCATTGATGAGGATAGTTTTGTAAGAGGATGAAAAAGCACTTTGGTAGTGTCAGCTGTTATTTCGGTCCATCAATGAAAGGTTCTGTTTCTTGCTGTCTTTCTTCTTAGTTCCGATATTCTGAGAATTTTGTTTTTCAAGCTAATGGCATAGACCATATTAATTTTAGTTGGGTAAAATGGCTAGTGTTGCCAATTAGCTGTCTAGACATTAGTAGTCGAATTTTTCTATTTTGCATGCAAAGAAGGGCACTAGGGATGAAAGGATATATCTAGGGGATGAATCACGCCACATTTTTGTTTTAGGATACAGTGTATATTTGCCATCTTTCAATGATCAGTGAATAGTGGTTGAACAATTTTAACCATGTTTTCATTCTTGCTATCAAACATTGTTAGGATATATTGCTGATTGCCGTTAGTTACGAAGGTCCCTCTGATGAATCATGGAGTATAGTAATACTAATTAAATTGTATCTGCTCCAGTAAGTCATCCCATTGATTCATAGCATTTAAGTTTTTGATGTGAAGCGTTTAGCTACTACTAAGCGGAGATGGAGTAAAATATTGACATGGATTTATGGAATATTGAAATGGAATTCTGGGGGCTGGAAGTGAAAATCTGCTTCTAAGTTCTTACCATGGACAGTTAATTATGGATATACAGCAGTTAAGATTTGAGGATTCCGTCTAGTCATCCAACCTTAATTTTATTTTAGAACTCAATCATTTATAATGTTATATTGAGAATAGATATATAACTGAACCAAGAATAATGTCATGTTTATGGCCAAATATAATTATCTGTAGTATTATGTTTGTTCTAAAATATATTTATTTTATTTAGAAATTATAAGCTGAAGTGCGTTTTATAATATTTGTTTATATAACAAGTTTAAGTGAATGATTGGTTGCGTTTTATAATATTTGTTTATATAATAATTTTAAGTGAATGATTGGTTATCAAAATATTGGGGTTGGTCTTAAAACATTAACCTAATCGGAAAACAATGGGATGCAAAATGGCTGAAACTGTTATACATTTTCATTACTATAACTTGAACACAGGGCTATCTTCGTTCTAACTTCTAACTTAAACGCATGCATTAAGAGGATTATCCTTTTTCAAGAGGAAGTTGACTGTTGGGATAGGGAACTTTTAGTTAGCGTGTATCAAGATATTTTATTTTTATTAGATTTTTTAATTTTAAAAATGATAATGTATTAAGATATTTTATTTTTATTAGATTTTTTAATTTTAAAAATGATAATGTGAGTTATAGTATCTTGCTCCTCCCAGAAGAGCATTTTACAGCTTACGGCTCAAAATAATATTTAATGTTGGTTATTAAAAAAAAAAAAATTTAAATATCATAATTTTTTTTTTTTAAAGAAGTGTATAATTAAACAATTACAAATATATTAACCTAACACAGTTTGATCATTATTATTTACATTCACTATATTTATTGCTGTGATGGATTCGTTATTGGCTGAAAATAATATTTAAGCTCATAAAAAAATTCAAATAATAGTATAAATAAAAATTTAAGGTAGATTCGTAATTTTTTTAGTGTATAAATAAACAATAGTTAGATCATTATTTTTTTTTTAAAGTTTGGTAGTTTCTTTCCTTTTTTACTTTTTTTCTCTTTTTTTTTTTTAATACTCATTTTTCATCAACATGTTCAGAGACATCACCCCGATCTGGGAAGGGAATTGAACTTGTAATGAGTGCTATAACAACCCACTTCATTACTCTTTAACCAAGACCCCACAGACAACACAGTTAGATCATTATTATTCACATTCATTATATTTGTAAAAATCTATCTATTAACCCAACACACTATATTTGTTGTTGTGTTAATAAAAATATAAATAAACTGGAGGTATGATAAATAAATAAAAACTCTTTATACTTAAGTAAGAGGTATAAAAACACTTTATACTTAAACAAAAGGTATGGTAAATAAATAAAAATATAAATAAACTGGAGGTATGGTAAATAAATAAAAACTCTTTATACTTAAGCCAGAGGTATAAAAACACTTTATACTTAAGCCAGAGGTATGGTAAATAAATAAAAATATAAATAAATTAGAGGTATGGTAAATAAATCAATCTTTTTTTTATACTATATCAAATATGATTAGAAATCAACATTTAAGTATATACCTCTATAAGTATAAAAACATACTTAAACAAGAGGTATGGTAAATAAATAAAAATATAAATAAATCAGAGGTATGGTAAATAAATCAAACTTCTTTTTATACTAAATCAAACTTCTTTTTATACTCTATCAAATATGATTAGAAATCAACATTTAAGTATATACCTCTATAAATACGAACAACACTAAAAAAGAAGCTATGGTAAAAAAATAAAAAATAAAAATAACCCAGAAATATGGCAGAATGTATGGTAGAATGTCCACAGTCTTCATTTTTAAGCATTTGAACAACACTAAAAAAGAAGCTATGGTAAAAAAATAAAAAATAAAAATAACCCAGAGGTATGGTAGAATGTATGGTAGAATGTCCTATGTTTTGAGTCTAGAACAAGACTCATCATTACTCAAAATAAACCAGAGGTATGGCAAAATGTCCACAGTCTTCAAGACTCATCATGTAGTCTACGTTTCGAGTCTAGAACAGAACCATAAACCTTTTATGGTAAATAAATAAATATGAAAGAGGTATAAAGAATTATGGTAATAATATAAGTGGCCTATGGGTCCATGAGCCAAATTATTATTTTTTTTTGACAGAAACGGTTATGTGATATTAATATTCATCTTGGCCTGAATGCCAGAAATCTGATTACATTGAGGATGTCTAAATCCTGAAGCATCTCACTGCTAATATTAAAAATGCAGCCGAAGCTTACTAATTTCTTCCGTGTCGGACTATCTAAAACTTCTATTTCAGTGACTTTCCCTAACTTGAAAATACAAACAAACTGATTCAATAGAAAGCAGTAGAACATTTAAACTGGCAGATTATGGAATTGGATCCCATGTTTCGTCCTCGCCTCGAATTATTGCTCCAGCAGAGATGAGGACAGCTTTATTTGCTTCAAGGTCTGCTTCTTTGTTGTTTTCTCTCAACACATGATAGTAGCTCAACTTTTTAAACAAATTCCCCAAAGTCCTGATTCTGGATATCAGCCTTGCCAATCTAAGATCCCGGGGGGGAGAGTTTGTCACCATAATTTTGATTATCACTTGGGAATCCCCAAAAACATTAGCCTCCTTGATTTCTAGATTCAAGAGCGATTTAAGGCCTTGAAGGAGGGCCAGAGCCTCAGCTTGAATGCTGGTGTTGATCCCCAGACCCCATGCAAAGTTGTGAATCAAAACACCTTCAACATTTTTTACAATACCACCTGCTCCAGCTCTTCCTGGGTTGCCCTTTGAAGCCCCATCAAAGAAGAAAGAGTGCACCTGCTGCTTGGAGATCCATTCTTGAAACTCAGCATTGTTCTTCCCCCTTATTTGCCAATCTTCAATGTGGGAAGTGTTGCTGGTGGTATGAAGAAATTGCAGATTTAGGGAGGTACCCCAGACTGAATCTAAATGAGTAAGGTTTGAGGCATCTTTTTGATTGTCCAAGCTTTCCTTTAATTGGAATTTTATCTTGGCCGCCACCACCTTGACATCGTGCTTAATATCTCTGAAGATTATGCTATTTCGCTCAAGCCAGATCTGCCAGCAGCAGATTTTGGGGAGAACAGACCATGCCTTTTTTATCACTTTGTTTCTGGGAGGAGGCCCGGGGTAACTGTTCTGCCAATTTGCAAAGAGATTAGGAATAGAGGTGGGAAGGACAAATTTGGGGTTCCAGTAATTCATCAGCTCGCTCCAAACCTGCAGAGTGAATTTACAATTCAAGATCAAGTGTGTGGCACATTCCACATTTTCTCTGCACAAAGAGCACCTGGACGGACCATGGAAACCCCGTTTCTGCAGTTTGTCATCTGTAAGAATTTTCTTGTGGCAAAGAAGCCAACAGAACATGTCGATTTTAGGCAAAGAGTGCAGACGCCAGATCGCAGTCCAAGGGGCAGGGTCCGGGGGGACGTGAGGCCTCAAGGTGAGCTTTGCGTAGCCTTGGGCTACCGTGTACCCTGCAGCCAGCACACCCCAGCCACGCGAATCTCTTCTACGCAGATGAGTGGGGGCAATACCATTCAGCATGGAGCGAAGACAATTGCAATCCTGGAGGAGCTCCGGAGGCACATCGAAGAAATTCCATCCTGCCCAATGCGTCCCATCCCACGAGGAGATGTCCCACAGCGTAGTTTTCCCAGCAGCAGTCAACCAACAACGAATCGTGTTCAAAGAGGAACAGTCACCAATTGGATCGCGATCCAGAATTCGATCTGTCCAGATATTTATCTTCTTACCATTTCCTGGAATCCAGTAGGCGTTGGCGCTGATCAGGGGGGCAGCTTTGGAGCATAGTCTAGCAAAGGGAGAGGAGCCTTGGGGGAGAGGACCATCTAGGCATCTGAGTCTCTTTCCTTTAAAATATTTCTTCCAGAGTGCTAATTGGGCCCAGCAAGGCTTGGGCGCAATGATTCTCCAGAGCAGCTTGGCACCCATGGCTATGTTCTGAAGAGAGAGATTCTTGAAGTTTAGCCCCCCCTCCCTCAGCGGTTTGGAGACAGTCTCCCAGTTAACCAGAGGGAATTTCCTCTCATTTTGTTTGCCCCCCTTCCAAAAGAAGTTTCGAATATGTTGTTCCATTTTCTGAAGGATGCCAATTGGAGCCAATAGAACAGAGAACTGAAATAGGGGGAGACTGCAAAGGACAGCTTTGATGAGGACAGACTTGCCCGCAATATTGAGCCAGGTGAGCCCCCAAGCCTGGAGCTTATTTTTGAATTTTTCCAGTTGGGGGAGCCAATCCTTACTGTAGGCCCTCTTGAGGAATATAGGAAGCCCAAGGTATTTGAAAGAAGTCCAAGCTGGAGAGGCTGCAAAGCCAAAACATCTTGCAATGGAGCTGAGCAAGCTGGGAGGAGTATTCCAGCTGTAAATATGGCATTTCCCCTTGTTGAGGTTACTTCCCGACATCATGCAATAATCATCTATAGCTTCTTTAAATCTGTTGGCTGAGTGTAGAGTTGCAGCCCCCAACAGTAAGGTGTCATCCGCGAAGAGGGCGTGGTTGATGCTTTTAACTCCTCTGGCAATGCAAAGCCCTGTGATCTCCTGCTCTTGCATTTTCTTGTTTAGATAGAAGCTGATAACGGAGGCTTGAAGGACAAACAGAAGAGGAGAAAGAGGGCAACCCTGTCTTAGTCCTCTTGAGGCTTTGAAGAATTCAGCTGCTCTACCATTAACAAGGGGAGCAATCCAAGGCTCTGAGATACAGGCCCGAATCCAGTTTATAAAGTTCTCCCCAAATCCAAATTTTTTCAGAGCATTCAAAAGGAAGCAATGCCTGACTCGATCGAAGGCATTAGCTAAGTCCAGTTTGACAACCATACCTCTTTCCTTACGCTGCTGACTTGAGAGAATTGCCTCTTGAACCAAAATGAAATTGTCCACTAGCTGCCTACCGTGAATAAAGCCCCCTTGATTTTCAGGAATGATTGTGGTGAGAAGATATTTCAGCCTGTGTGCTATTACTTTGGTGATCACTTTATAACCAATGTTGCAGAGAGAGATGGGGTGAAATCTGTTGAAGGAGTTGGCGCCTTTCTCCTTGGGGATAAGGGCAAGGAACGCAGAATTTGTGCTGCCTCCTAATTTCTGACAATCTTGGGATTTTTGAACCATTTTGCAGAGATCTTTTTCCACAATGTGCCAACAGGATTGCAGAAATCTGGCGGTGAATCCATCCGGTCCTGGTGCTTTGTCAGGATCCATGGCAAAGAGAGCATTCTTGACCTCAGCCTTGGTGACTTTGGCTTCTAGGAGATGGTTCATCTCAACAGAGATTGAAGAAGGGACCCAGTCCAGGAGATCAGAATTTTGAATCAGATTCACATACTCACTGTACAGTTTCTGGAAGTGAAGAAAAGTTGCTCGTTTAATGCTTGCAAAGTCTTTATGATTGGAATTGTCATCCTTAATCTCAGATATGGTGTTGAAGCATTTTCTGGCTTGAGTTTGCTTGTGAAAGAAAGAGGAATTTATGTCTCCCGCTTTGAGCCAAAGGCAACGAGACTTAATCCTCCAAAACTCTTCTTCTGCCAGGCAGGCTTTGTGGAAGTGCTGTTGGAGTTGAATCTCCTTATCGAGGATTTCTCTAGTTACATATGCCTCTTCCGAAAGCAAGTGGTGTGCTTCCAGTTGACTTTGGAGATTTTCCCTTTCAGCTGTTGGGTTAGGAAGAGTTTTGGCCCAGCATTTTAAAGCAGCTTTCGTTCTTCTGAGTTTTTCTTCCCACACGAAGAAGGGTGATCCATTAACTGGCTGAGACCAACTTTCTTTGACAATCTGCATGAAGTTGGCTTCCTTGACCCAGAGGGGGCTAAATCTGAACGGAATGGGGCCAAGGTCGGGGTGAGCCCGGAGATCAAGCTTGATAGGGTTATGATCAGATATGCTGCAAGGAAGTATTTTCATACTAGCATCTAAACCAAGCAATAGAAAGGAACTTTGAACAAAAAATCTATCCAGTCTTGCTGCTATGTGACCAGGGCCTACTCTTTTGTTTGACCAAGTGAACTTACCTGAAGAGGGCTTAATGTCCAGCAAATCCCAGTCTTGCAGAAGATCCTCTGCCATTCCCTTTCCGGATCTCGCACAATGCAGCCTCCTCTCTTTTCAGAGGAGTGCAATGTGAGATTGAGGTCGCCTGCAATAATGATGTTGTCAAGATTCCCTGAATCTGCCTGGTTTCTTATAGAGTCCCAACAGGCCTTTTTTTCTCCAGCATTGACCGGAACATAAACATTAAAGAGACAAAAGTATTCTTTAGTGTCAAGATGTTGCATTTTTAGGAGCAACCAATGAGTGTTTGAAATTTCAGAGATTACCGAGAACTTGCTTTCATTCCAAAGAGTGCCCAACCCTCCAGAGGCTCCTCGGGCTGAAACAGCTTTTGCTTTGCTTTTACTCCAGAGTCTTTTACTTGTTTGGAGGAAGTCTGCTTCCTCCATCTTAGTCTCCTGGATAAGGAATATGTCCGGGGCTTCTATTCTTATTAAGCTTCTTGTTGCCTCTTCCTTGATCTTGCTCCCCATACCCCTACAATTCCAGGAGATTATTTTCATTATTTACCTTTGTTCTGCTGGGCTCCCTTGGAGCCTGGGGGCTGGCTTCTCACCATCTTTGTGTTTTTTGCTAGTAGTTTCTCCAGTGTTGGCTGGCTGCCCTGTAACTTGTCCTTGTACGTTTCCTGCTCTCTTTTCTCCCGATCTGTTTTGCGACCTCTTGTGGATCTCCTAACAGAGGTCTGAGAGTCGCCTATTTCTCCTTCCTCCTCTGATTCTTCAGACTCTAGATCCTCTTCCTCGACGCCAATAGGTGTTCCTTTTGAGCTTTCTGCAACACTTGCGTCTTTGGAAGACACAGAGAGGGTCTCTTTGACCGGGGATGCTGTCTTTTGAACCTCCACCTCCTGAGTGTTTTCTTGGTGCGAGCTTAAGAGTTCAAACTTGTTTTCAGAAGCGGGCTTAGACTGGATCTGCTGAGAAGAGGCCTGATGGGGACCTTTGCCACTAGGGCCTCCCGGCTTTTGAGCTTTATGGGAGGTTTTGGTGCGCTTGACTTGATTCCATCCGTCCTCCTTCCCTTGCACATCCTCATTGTTGGATGGACAACCTCTGGCGAAGTGACCATAGACATGGCATTTCCGACATTTGAAGGGCAGCTGCTCATAGTCCAGTTTCTGCACTTGTGTCCAGCTTCCGACTTTGATTTTGATGGCCTCTGGTAGCCCAACCTCAAGATCTACTTCCACACAGATCCTAGCACAGTCATACTGGTCCTTGTTGTTTGCTCGATCGATGAACTTCCCAAGGGCATTTCCAATATGCATCAGAGAATTCCAATTCCAGCAGTGAACTGGGAGATTTGGGAGTCTAACCCACACCGGGACTGCTTTGGGCACATCCACAACAGGGTCGAAGTCAGGAGTCCACTTATTTAGGTATAAACCCTGGGGGCCCATGAAGTAGGGGCCATTCTGGAAGATCAAATCTTTATCCTCTTTGGAAGTGAACTCGAAGAGAAAGTAACCTCTCCCCAAAAAATAAGAAGTGACGCTTTCTTTGATCAGTGGCGCCCAGTTTCTGTTGACCCAGCTCTCAGTGGTTTTGGGAGAAGGCCAAAGCCCTGTGAACTGGCCTATGAGAGCTCGTTCAGACAGAGATAAAGCAACCTGAATCGGAGTCTCTGCTGGGAGAGAGATCTCAGGTATTTCATCCATTTTCTTAACAAATTTCGCATCTTCCACATTCTTCTTCTTAGGAAGCCCTGCCAAAAGACGATCGAAAGCCTCAGCAGCAGAGGGCGGGGGAGGGGGACGAGGCCCCTGGGGAGAGCCCAGCCCCTCCATGGGTGCGGGCCCTAGCAAGGACGCGGCCCGGATCTATGCGCAGTCTTCGAAACCCAGCCTAGTCATTTACCCGACACAGCAGCAGGAACAACAGGCCGCAACAGGAGCAGCAGGCCCTGCGTGGGCAGGCGCAACGCAGGGGCACTCGAAAGCGAAAGAAGTCTTGAAGGACCCCAACCAAGCAGCGGCGGAGGTCAGAGGAGCAGAGGAGCAGAGCCGTGAAACGCCGCAGCCAGAGGTCAGAGGAGCAGGCCAGAGCCGTGACCGAAGCAGAAGGTCCTGCCAGAGCAGGCGCAGCCGCAGAGGCTGCAGCGCGCAGGAAGAGCGGCTAGGGTTTGTAGGGACTGCAACACGCTCTCGCTCCCGTTTCTCCCTTGTTGTATGGGATTTTGAATCTGGTACATAAGTTAAATTATCACATATATTTTCTTAACTCGCTTTAATAAGTCATTCAAAATATAATTTTGTTACGCCAAATTATTATTAATACCATGCAAAAAAACATTATTAATCTTAAAATTAATATCAAAAGGTTATTATTATTATTATTATCATTATTAAATATAATATTTATATTAATATATTATAATATTAGTATTATTAAATTTAATAAATTTGGATTAATATAATATTAGATTTGTTATATTATAATATATATTAGTATATCATGATATATATCAACTCTAGACATATATCAAAGGGAAGAACAAAGATAGAGTGATAGAGGTGGAGAGATGGGGAGTGACAAGGGAGAGATGAAGATAAACTGAAGGAGGGGGGAGAGGAGAAATGAAGAGAGAGAGAGAGAGAGAGAGAGAGAGAGAGAGGTAGAGAAGGGTAAGAGAGGGAGAGGGAGACACAAAGATGGAGGGGGAGGGAGAGAGGGAGGAGGATAATGAGAGGATTGGAGGGCAAAGAGAAAGGGAGAGAGAGGAGAGAGGGAGGGATAAAGAGATGGAGTAGGGGGAGAGAAGGAGGGAAGAAGAAATACATAGAGTGAGAAGTGGAGAGAGAGAGGGAGTGACGAGAGAGATGGAGATAGAGTGTGTATGTTTAGGGGTGAGATATAGTGTGTAGATATTGATTTCTAATGATATTTGATTGCTTGCACTAGATGCATTGATTTCAATGTAGATTTCTAATCTTATTTGATTGCTTGAGCTAAATGCATTGATTTTAGTGTAGATAGTAATTTCTAATCCTATTTGATTGCTTGCACTTGCTGCATTGATTTCAATGTAGATGTTCATTTCTAATTATAATTCAGATTGCTTGCACTAGATGCATTGATCTCAGTGTAGATGATTTCTAATCCTATTTGATTGCTTGCACTAAATGCATTGATTTTAGTATAGATATTGGTTTCTAATCTTATTTGCTTACTTGAACTAGATGCATTGATTTGAGTGTAAATGTTGATTTCTAATCTTATTTTATTGCTTGCATTAGATGCATTGATTTCAATGCAAAAGTTGTTTTCTAATCTTATTTCACTGCTTTCATTAGATGCATTGATTTCAATGTATATGTTGATTTTTGATTTGAGGTAATTGGATGTATGATGGTACATTAATTTTAAAGTGATTGGATTAACAATGTGCATTGATTTCAATGTAAGCACAAAAATTTATTGACAATGTACATTGATTTTTGTGTGATAGTAATTCGACCTATTAATATTGGAGAGAAAGAGAGACAAGGTATGAAGTTTACTACAACAACTCGAGCTAAATATTTAAATGGTTTACGATATGAAAAAATGAAAAATCTAACAAGGGTGACAATAAGAATAGTAGAAGAATATAGTTTGAGATTGATCACAATGAAAACTATTTGTAATTGACAACATTCTTATAATTCACATTTTCTATCATCCAATACTATTATTGTCACTTTGCATTCATCTTTTTTTCATCATTAAAGTCATTAACAATATTTATCATGTCACTTTGCATTCAAAATTTGTATTTCATCTTTCTTCATCATTAAAGTTATTAACAATATTTATCATCTCAACAATCTGAGGTAACTAAGCAAATTTAAAATTAAAATAACGAGGTTAATCTTAGACGTATTTAGAATATTTAATATTCATATCTTTATAGGATTTCCTTGGTCACACGTCACTTAAACCAGCCTAGATCTTTCTTAACTCTAGATCTATCAACCACCGAGAGGGATCAAATATTTTGAGGTGCAAACCTTTCCTCAAGTTTGGCACTCAAAAAAGAGGTTTGCACCTCGAGAGATTTGATCTCTCTCGACGCTTGATAGATCCGGAGTTAAGATGGATATATGCTGGTTAATTTGGCATTGTGATGAAAAGTTTGTGAGGAATATCATATTAATCGTTTAATGTTTTTGTGAAGGGCTAGACCAACACAATGTTGTATTCTTGAACTAGATTTTTAGTACTCTTTAAATTAAACATAGTGTAGGGGTCTTTGCATTAAGTGTAGGAGTTTCTTTTGCGTTTCAATGGCTAGCACACCTAAATTATAGGTAGTTTGATGTTTTTGACTTGAACAATACATAGTTGCACACATTATAAAGTTGGTGTATCAAGAAAATATCTCACAATGTGTTATATTAAATATTTCCACGTCATTTGAAACTTAATGTCTTAGGGAAATTTGTTACCAAGAAAATTGACCTCTTGAAAAACAGTGGGAGGGAGGAGCTAGCCACATACTATAATGAGTTTGATTATCATGTAGACCACATTTGTATTATGGAATTCTAGCATGTACTAGGGATGCATGAGGTCTTCACATTGATAAATATTAAATACACATTTACAAGTTATCATTAATTTACAATTGATATTTCAATTGTATAATATATAACTAGAGTATGTTTTAATAAATTATAATTCTTAAATTTTAAATTGGCACATGTTTTTTAAAATGCAAGTGTGTCATAATTGTAGTTAAAAATAAATAAATAAAATAATGGCAAGTGATTTGAGAAAATTATGCTATGATACAAATAACATAGTAATATAAACATTGTTAATGAATTGAAATTAATGGGAGTGTTGAAGAATGTAAATTTGGTCTTTATAACTAGGAGATGTTAAATATCACTCACAATTAACATATGATGTTTAATGTTGTATTTCTTAAAAAACTATGTCAAAGAAAAAATTCAAAAATTTGGGGAGGTCTCAAATGGTTTCGATTGATCATTGATATAATCATGGGTGCAAGAACAACATTTAATGTTGGAAATAGACTTTGTCATTCACAATGTTAGAGAAAGTCAACAAGTCACATGGTTAGCTACTCAAAGTTAGAATGTGAATAGAGATGACTAACCTAACTAAACAAGAAGAGATACATGTTCTAGAATAGTCTATTTAATTCAGTGGCCTTGGGGTCCATAGTCGTCAATGTTGATCATTTATTTACAAGAATAGAAAAACTACCAAATCTATAGACAACTACAATGAGTCTGGCAACATTCTTATTTTACATATATACTTTAAATGGTTATATTGTGGGTAGCACTACAAGTATGAGATGTTTGATTAATGCCTTGGTTATGCTTAAAATGACATTATATTATTGTTTATTTCTTAACAATGGAGTTCCATCCACACTACTGCAAGTCATTGGACAAAGGCAAGAAATTATTCATAGGGAGAGTAACTCATGGACTTAAGACATAGGAGGATAGGTGGATAAGTACAAGTGGTGGAGTATTTCCAAACACTAACAATAAATGTTGATTGATCCTAGATTATAGAAAACAAGTGTGATCCATCCCTTAAAAGACACATTCAACATAACTAATTGAATACCAAATCCATAAATGGACACTAAAATTTGAAATATATGGGTCAAAGAGATGTAAACAATGCAAAAAACAAGGTCCTTTCTTAAAATAAAAGTCACTCCATAATTTAATACTCTAGATGAAATTATCCATTTGCAAACAATAGAAAGTGAAATCATAGACTTACCTTAAAGCAACAATTCGTGAATATTGAGTTCAAGTCTAAATTACCATTTCTCTTTATTACTAGTTTAATGTCTTTCTCTTAATTAGGAAACACAATCAATATGATCTAAAATGATCAATTCACTAGTTATGGAGAGCTAAGATGACCAATTTAGTAATAGGTGGATAATAAACCTCTCATTTGCAGTTATTTAGACATAGAAGGTAACATTTAATCAAAATGTTTATATGTTTATAGATCTTGTTAGAGTGCGTGATTACTTAATTTAATGCAACGATCCAAGACAAATTTATTGTAACACATGGTATGAATTGATCCAAAAATATGTCATGTCATCCATTGGATGGAGCACAACATCACAACATATGAGATTTTTTTTTAATATCATGCTTATGTGGCCATGGTCTTGGTGAGAATTTTCTTGTTTTAGTTACTCTTGTGCTGTTTGTCATTGATTGCAAGGAGGAAGGTTTAGTGTTATTGTTTTACTTAATGCTATGCTTGTTAGAAAAGTGTTCTAAGGACAAGTGTTTCCTAAGGTTTGGTGCCTTGCCTAGGAAAAGTGTCCAACATGACCCTTTGAAATAAATTTATGAGATATAAAGTCTAAGTGACTTTTTGTGATATTAAATGGAAATTTGATTTGAGGGGATAAAGTGACTTAAGTCAATGAGAGATTAAATCTCCACCCTTGATCCAATGGCTAAGATCTAATATCAACCATTAAAAATAGGGTTAGGTCACCCTTTGTTATAAAAGAACAAAGAGACATGTCAAGGAGAGAAAATGCATCATTTGTCATCAATTCTTGATGGGCTTTGGAGAAGAGGAGAAGAGGGTTGAGAGAGCAGTTTGTATAGCAGGAGAGGAGGAGCTTCAACAAGAGGTACAATGCAAACCCTAAGGATAGGAGGGCATGAATTTCAAGGTACTTGTCCAACAAATTTTCCATGACAACAATGTGGATTTTGAGGATTCATAACACGATTTTGAAGGGTTGTTAGAGTTGCTATAGTAGCACAAAATTTGAGGGTTAGCAAGGCATGGAATTCCAAGGTATGTTTTGCACATTATCTGCAGTCAATAAGGACAACAAAGGAAGCACACAAGTCGAGGGATTGTGGCACCATTTTCGAGGGTTCTCTCTACACAAATTTCGAGGTCAGTTTGCCACAAATTTCCAAGTGAAGAGGGCATATAAATTGAGGACTATTAAGAACAGAAATCGAGGAGAAAAGTTAGCACATTTTCCAATGAAATTATGGACACAAATTTCAATGATATATGCATTTATTGTTGTAACTATTACTGTAAATTTCTTTGATGTAATAACAAATTTTCTCTCTCTCTCACTGATTTTCCCTTTGGGGTTTTTCCATGGGCTACTGACCAAAATTTATTATGTAAAACTCTTTGTGGGTTTGCTTGTATTTTATGTTAGCAAAAGACAAAAACTAGATTAGACTATTGTGTTTCAATTTATGAGATATTTATGTTTATGACAACAAATAAACATGTGGGTTGGGAATTACATATGTTGAGACTTTAGTAAACTTGAAACAGGGGTGGATCTAAGTAAAATTATACATGGTATCAGAGCCAAGTGGGCCAAAGTGCTGAGAAAGGGAGCAAACACCAAGAAAAATCAACAACCATTAACAAGGATTTGTGTTTGAGAGGGAGATTTTTTTTACCTTGTGATAGATTTGGACTTTGTGTTGGGTTGAGCAGGTCAAATGGAAACATGTTTGATGGTTGAAGATAGGTTGAATGAGGCTAATAATTTTAGTCCTTGGAAGGAGAGGATGTCTAGGTGCTTGAAGAATTTGAGTTGTAGGACATTATTGAGAAGATAGTTACTCCTCCCACTGATCCAATACAGTTGGTGGAATTCAAAAAGAAGAATGTCAAAGCAAAGAAAATTTTTCTATATGTGATTAAGAATCACCTCATTTCCCATGTTTTAGGGAAGAAACATGCTTATGAGATGGGGGATTTCTTAATAAAGCTTTACCAAAGTACCGATGTGAATAAGAAAATGGTATTGCAGGAAAAACTGAGTATCAATATTTCCAAGATCAACACAGATTCATCATACCTCACTAAAATCATTCAAGTGAGAGATGAGTTGGTAATAGTGGGAGAGGCCATTTTGGATGAGCAATTGGTTAGGAGCACCTTGAGTGGCTTTCCTAAGAAGTGGGATGCATTTATTGATGGGATTGTAGCTCGTGAAAATATTCTAGATTGGAAGAGATTGTGGGACGATTTTAATAAGGAGGAGATAAGACAAAATGTTAAGAGTGGACGCCAACATGTTGGGGATGATAAGGAGAATGTTGCTCTTGCAAAAAAGGGAAAAAATAAGTCCAAGAAGGGTGCCACGAGTGGGATCAAGCAGAACGGTAAGCAAAAGGAGAAGGAGAAGGACATGAGCAAAGTGAGATGCTTTGCTTGTCATAAGATGGGACATTATTTAGTTATGTGTCCTAATAAGAAATGAAAGAAGAGTGTTGCAACTTCAGCGGAGATGGATGAGTTTTTCACAAAGTTTGACAAGAAATTTTCTTTGGTGTTTACTCTTTCCACTAGTGTTGCATCCTCCATTATATGGTACATTTATAATGGAACTTCACACCATATGTCAAGGGCCAGGGAGCACGATTAGGGGAATTTTGAGGTCTAAAACGAGCCTCCTAAGAAAAATGTACAACAACAATAAAATTTATAAGAACCAATAGGATTCAAGGTGATGATTCACCATTTTTGGAGTAAAAAAGTAAAAATATTAAAAAATAATAAAATAATAAAATAACTTTTTCAACTTGTATTTTCAACTTATCACCCTAATGTTTTACTCAAATTTCGAACATGAGTACTCGTTGGATGAAAAATTTAATTTCTCATCTAAGGAGTACCCATGTTGCATACTTTCGATGGACCCTGCTACACGAAAAATGAGAAATACATGAAAAAACATGTTTACAATCATGTTTTTCATGTATTTCTCATTTTTTGTGTAGCAGTGTCCATTGAAAGTATGCAACATGGGTACTCCTTGGATGGAAAATCAAATTCTGCATCCAACGAATGTTTCTACTCGAAATTTGAATAAACCTATAGGGAGATAAGTTGAAAATACAAGTTGAAAAACTAGTTTTTCCTTTTTTCCTTCTAAAATTTGATGATGTAATCAAATATTAATTTATTATTTCCACTATTATTTTATAATTTCCTTAGGAGGCCCATTTTAAACCTCAAAATTCCCTTAATGCTTTATAGGTCGTACCGAGAGGAATATGTATCTTGAGGTGATGCTTGGTGATGGCTCTACAATTAGGGAAATTGGTATTGGGTCTGTATCCTTTTAGAGGGATTCATGACCTCCCTTGATAGTGACAGAGGTATTATATGTTCCAAGGTTGAAAAAGAGCTTGATATCAATTTCCATTATTGAGGACAAGGGGTATGAGGTGGTGTTTTGTGATGGTCAAGTTCTCATGTATCCCAAGGGATCTAGTATCACTTCGACCAAAGTGATTGGAGTCTGTCATGGGAAGCTATATAGGCTCATGTTTCAGCTGTCTAGAGCATTGGTTTCTACCACCATCAATAGTGAATTATGCGAGTTGTGGCACAAGAGGATGACCCACTTGCACCATGGGGTTCTGAGAGTATTGAGAGATTGTTACAGTGTTACCATAATTTAGTACTAAGCACCAGGATGTGTGAACTGGGAAAGTTCACCAAGAATTATTTTCCAAGCAGTGATAGTCAGGTAGTAGGTATCCTTGATTTGATTCATTTTGATGTTTATGGTCATATGTCCTCTATATCGTTGATTGGATATGAATATTTTGTCACTTTCATTGATGAATTCTCTAGGAAGGCCTAGATTTTGTTCATGAAGACCAAGGGTAAGGTCTGAAAGAGGTTCCAAAATTTTAAAGCTCTTGTGGAGAACCAAATATCTAAGAAGATCAAGGTGTTGAGGTCCAACAATGGGTACGAGTATACCTCCAATGAGTTCAAGGACATTTGTGCAAGAAACACATCAATAGGGAGTTGATTGTTCCTTACAACCAACAACATAATAGGTTTGCAGAAAGGAAGAACACAACCAAATTTAGGGTAGCTACATCTATGCTTCATGATTAGAGGCTACCTTTCTTTATTCGGGCTGAGGCTTGTAACACTAGAGTGTATTTGCAGAACAAGAGTCCACATAGAGTTTTGGGGAGCAAGACTCTTGAAGAGGATTTTTCTAGGAAGAATCTTGAAGTTGGGAACTTCAGGGTTTTTGGGTGTTTGAATTTTTCTCATGTCCCTTAGGAGAAGAGGATAAACCTAGAACCCATGGCTAAGAAAGGTATCCTTATGGGGTATAGAAAAACCTCAAAGGCTTACCGCATATATATTCCCGCCTTGAGGAAGGTTGTTGTGAGGCAAGATGTGAGATTTGAGGAGGAGAGAGCCTTGAGGGGGTCACGAGAATTGGATCAAGTAGAGTAGTAGACTTAGCATGGGAGTTCAACACAAGGTACAAAATCGCAGGTGTCTAGAGGATCACAGGCTTCAAGAGTGACATGCCCACTTGTGGCAAGGTCATAGGGCATAGGTTCCCGGGGTGCAGGTTCATCATCAACCACAAGTGTATCGTCTTCATGGACATAATCTTCAAAGGAGGATATAACCACCCTAATACAGGAGGCCACTTCAGGGAAGTGGAAGCCAAGATGTCTTCATGAGATTTCGAAGGAAGCCCATGAGGCAGTGTGAAATCCTAAGAGGGTTATTAGGGAGAGAAAACCACTAGATCATTTGTGTAGCTATTTGGTTATGGTGAGTAGTATTGTTGAGTCCACACCTTCTAGCTATGAGGAGACAGTAGGCCAATAGGTATTGAGGGATGCCATGGTGAAAGAGTATGATTCCATCATGAATAGTAATTTTGGGAGATTGTGTCGAGCCTGAGGGGAATTTAATGGTGAATTCCAGGTTGCTTTACACGATTATGCGGTGGATGGCATTGAGAACTATAATTCTTAGCTTGTGGCTCCAGGTTTCTCATAGGTAGAGGGTGTTAATTATGAGGAGACCTTTGCTCCAGTTGTTTGGTATACTTCTATCATGTTAGTGATTTCCATAGCAATAGAGATAGGTTGGAAGATCCACCAGATGGATGTGAAGACTAAATTTTTGGATAAGATTATACAAGAGGAGGTTTACATCAAGCAACCACAGGGCTTTGAGGTGCATGGGAGGGATTCCCATGTTGTAGATTGAAGAAGGTGCTTTATGGATAGAAGCAAGCTCTGTATTCTCACATATATACTTGCAACAATTGGGTTTTAGGAAGAGTGATGCAGATCCAAAATTATATTACATTGTGGTTGGTGAGGATCCTCTCATTCTACTACTGCATACAAATGACTTATTTATTACAAGTATAGAGAAATTTATAGAGTATTGCAATCTTGCTTCAAAGTTTGAGATGACAGATCTTGGACTAATGCATTATTTCTTGGGATTAGAAATGTAGCAGGAGGATGAGCATGTATTTTTGGGACATGGAAAGTATGAAATAAACATTCTAAAGAGATTTCACATGGAGGATTGTAGGCCCATGGCCACACCTATGATTATCAACTAGAAGAAGCTTCATGCTTCTGATTCTGAGTTGGTTGATCCCACGATTTATCATCAGTTGATAAGCTCATTGATGTATCTGTCAACACCAGGCCAAAAATTTAGTTTACAGTCAACACTCTTAGTTAGTTTATGGTGGAGCCTAGGAGAGTCCATTGTGTTGCTGCATAACATGTGCTTCGGTATTTGTAGAGGGAAATGGATTATGGTCTAGACTATGTTTATGGGGATGGAGTCAAGTTGAATGGCTATACAAACACATATTGGGTAGGATGTGTTGGTGATTGGAAAACCACTTATGAGCATTATTTTAGGCTGGGTTCAACAGTTGTGTCATGGTTAAGCCAAAAACAAATGTTAGTAGCACTAAGTTATGTTGAGGTAGTGTCCATGGCAGTTAGTCAGGGTATTTGCGAGGCCATTTGGCTTTGCAAGTTATTGGCGAGCTTATTTGGGCAATAATTGAGGCCCACATTGATTTAATGTGATAATCAAAGTTGCATAAAACTCAAAGAATCCAGTTTTTCATGATAGGTCAAAACACATAGAAATAAAATACCACTTTGCTCGTGACTATGTTCAAAGAGGGACAATGCAGCTTGAGTATATATCCATTGATGAGCAGGTAGTTGACATTCTCACGAAGTCCCTTCCAAGAGGCAAGCATGTCTACTTTAAAGACAAGATATGAGTGGTGAGAAACACTTTCCTCGATAAGAGGGAGTGTTAGAAAAGTGTACCTAGGACATGTGTTTCCTAAGACTCGGTGTCTTGCCTATGGAAAAGTGTCCAACATGACCCCTTGACATAACTTTATGGGATATAAAGTCAAAGTGACTTTATGAGATATAAATTCTATGTGAATTTTTGTGATATTAAATGAAAAAGTGATTTGAGGGGATAAAGTGACTTAATTTAAGTCAATGAGAGATTAAATCTCCACCCTTGATATTAATGGCTAAGATCTAATCTCAACCTTTGTATTATAGGGTTAGGTCACTCTTCATTATGAGAGAATGAAAAGGCAAGTCAATGAGAGAAAAGGCATCATTTGTCATTCATTCTTCATGAGCTTTGGAGAAGATGAGAAGAGGGTTGAGAGATAAATTTGTACATCGGGAGAAGAGGAGTGCAAATACCAAGGAGAGGAGGGCCTAAATTTTGAGGTACCTGTCTAGCAATTTTCGAGTAAGAACACAGATTTTGAGGACTAGCATCATGAAGTTTGAGGGTTGTCAAAGTTGAAATAGCAGCAAGAAATTTGAGGGTCTATCCTGTGCATTAATTCCATTTAGTAAGTACAACAGAGGCAACTCAAAAATCGATGGATTGTGGCACAATTTTTGAGGGTATACTTTTCACATATTTTGAGGTCAGTTTGGCACAAACTTATAGGCAAGGATGGCACATAAATTGAGGAATGTTAGGAACATAAATTGAGGAGAAAAGTCAACATGTTTTCCATGGGATATTGCCCAAAAATCATAGTGTAAAATTATTTGTGGGTTTGCTTCTATTTTATCTCAACAAAAGGAAAAAAGTAGATTTGACCCTTGTGTTTCAATTTATGATATGTTCACAAATAAACATGCGAGTTGGGAATTAAACATAATGAGACTTCATTAAACTTGAAACCGGGGTGGGTGTAAGTAAAGTTATACAATGTTGATTGCATCAAGGAAATTTTAGTGTTGCAACCATGACAAAAGCCAAAACACTCAAACAAAAAAAACATGTAATAACAGACAAAAGAAGATGAGATCTAACTTAAGCCAAACATAGCTTAAAGATAACACAATTTGGTGCATTTTTTTTTGTCTGGTATCATTAGGTATATTCTAAATTAATATTATTCATTATTAATGCATTCTTGTTAGGGTGTCGATGAACAAACCCTTTTTTGGGTATGTAGCTACTCACATCAAAGTTTCTAGTGTAATATTTGGTAGCAGGACTATTCAGTGATGGAATTGGCAAGGGTGGAGGAATTGGAAAATACATTGGGATTGGTAAAAGTTTGAGGAATCATAAGAGGTATTGAAAGAAGAGATGGATTTGGAAGTGGAACTAGAAAAGGTTGAAAAATTGATAGAGGCATTGGAAATGGAGTTGGATTTAAAAGTGTGATTGGAAAGATGGAGTTGGAAGGGGTATTGGAAATAATGAAAAATATACTAAATGTGATTAAACAAAAACTTTTTATACATTATTCTAAACAAAAACCTTGTATACACTATTCTAATATAGTTTTGAAGAAATTTATTAGAATATTACAATGTTTCCCCAAGGAATTTACTTTTCATAAAAGGGATGTGGTGAAATTGCAACTCATAGTTTCAGTGGTTTGAAAAAAAGCATGAAATACATATCAAAGTTCAAACTATGATTTTACCATTATTATAATTTAATTAATATCTTGAAATAATTGAAGCATGAAAGAGCTTTGGATGTTGACGAGTGGCAGTTAAATTAACAAGTGGAAGGCCATCCTTGAAAGTCATAATTCCACTCAATAGGATAGCCACAACTTTCTTTTCCATTCATGGATTTTACCTCCTTTTGACATATTATTTTAATTTAAGATGGTATTTGTATTGGCATATCTGCCAGACACATTTGATCACTAACGCATCCATCAAAATATTTGTACTTCAGCTAACAAAATTTGTCTTTGATCTCTTTGGCATTCTAAGTTTGTACACCGAATTTACATTGAAAAAGGGCCTTCTTGTTGAACACCACAACTACCAGTGAAACTAGTTCCCTAAATTCAACGTTAAAAACTTTTTCAATTCTTTCAGTTCTCCTATTTTTGTCATTCTCTTTCTAGATTGAGTTACTATTAAAAAAATCCTTTCTTGTTGAATGCCATAAACAACAGTCAAACTAGTTCCCTAAATTCAACCGAAAAAAAAATTCAGTCTTTTACACATGGATTTCAATTCTCTTTTCTTCATGGTTTATTGTAAATTGTCTTAAACCTGCTTCACTAATCTTCCTGATATCCACATTCATAGTGTCTGCAACATAAACATTGCAATTGTCATCTAATGTGAATCCCCTGGGATGATTGAAGCTAGTATCTTTGGGCCTTCCATCTACATACCCTGAGTATCCTTGTGATGAACTTGCTAATAATCTCGCTCTGCTATCTGCACGGATACATGCAGAAACCTCACAAGTGCTAAAATATAGGATAAAAATAAAATCATCATATGAATTTGGGAGATCACAAGTGATAATAATATGCCCAAAATTCTAAGGTTTTAGTTCAAAATGGAAATGTTGATGGAGTAGAGATGCATACAACGAGATAATGAAGGAGTCGATCGAAATTTTTTATTGTTGACAGAATCCAGAATAAGCAATTCACCATTTGGAGACACCTCAAAGGTATATGGCCTAATTCCAAGCTTATTTCCTTTTAGAACTGTCTCCACCATGTAGATGGTCTCGAACTGAGGAAAATTCTGGTCTGAAATGTGTCACTTTGTTAGACCTATCAACCTCTAGAAATAGCAAACCAAACAATTGACAATAGAAAAATATAATGCTTGCATATAATAACCAGAGCAGAATCAAGATAAGACAAGTCCAAACCAGCTTTTAAGGTCGGGGTAGGGGAACCCCATATCCACTTGATTAGGATAGATAACAGGCTTCTGATAATGCCTGAAATCACGTTAATGGACAAACCCCATTAACCCAATGTCTTGCTATTGATTGGCATGAATGTTAACTTAACCCAACTGTTGCAATTCATTAAAAGCCTTGATTATGATCTAGGACTAGGACCTGCATAGAACAAAACACGCAGATTCACTTGAAAGTGTGAAAACCCAAAACAACAAAATTCATGCCTGCGGTGATTGGGACAAAACCCTATGATATTAGAAAAATCATTTAAAATAATTTTGTTGAAGCTTAGTTGTGAAAACCCTTAACCTCAAGTACCCAGAATCATTTTCAGGAAATCTGAAAGGGGTGTAAAAATACCTATGCTGCAATATGTGGAGGGATCCTTCTATAAATCCTTCAGCTCCTTTAGAATCCTTTTAGATGTCATGGCTGCAGCTTTGATTGTTGTGCAAACCGTCACTCCTTGGAACGGAAAATCCTAAGAAAAAAATGAATGGATGAAAGCCTACAAGAAGTAGAACTCACAGCTTGACAACGAGATACTCTAGCAAGGTAAACCAGAGCCCCAATTCCAATCCTCTTTGCATATCTTCCCTTTTTAAGGTATCTTTCCAACCTCCCCACAGAATCCTCTTTGCATATCTTCCCTTTTTAAGGTATCTTTCCAACCTCCCCACAGGGTGTTTGCATCATAAACATTGCCACTGTCATCAAGGGATGATTGAAGCTAGCATCTTTGGGCCTTCAATCTACATTATACCCTGAGTATCCTTGAGACAAACCTGTTAATAATCTCGCTCTACTACCCACACAGATACATGCAGAAACATTGTAAGTGCTAAATATAAGATAAAAATCAAATTATCATAAGAATTTGGGAGATCACGAGAGAGAATAATATGCCCAAATTGTTGAGGTTTAGGTCAAAATGGAAATGTTGATGGAGTAGAGATGCATACAATGAGATAACAGAGGAGTCGATCAAAAACTATTGTTGTTGACAAAATCCAGAATAAGAAATTCACCATTTGGAGACACCTCAACGGTATATGGGTCAATTCCAAGCTTGTTTCCTTCTAGAACTATCTCCACCATGTAGCCGACCTCGAACTAAGGAGACGTGCTTCTTCTTGGCCGCTCTGCCTTTACAACCTTTTGAACAAATGGGATTCAAAGGATTTAGTGTAACTGTCATTGGATCAAAGGGAGTTGTATGCTGAATCCTACCTCCAATGGAAGAATAAACGAAATCAAGTTAAGATGGATTCAAATGGAGCATGAATTTCGCAAGACTTGAAGGGAAAAGGAAAATATTTGGTGAGTAAAGACGACTTAAAGCAGTGAAAGAGCCGAAGGAGTCGGGTTCCACTGGTTTTAAATGGGAAAAGTTGATAGGCAACTCTGGGAAATGGAGGTAAGGATCGATGTATTTGAGTTTTACCTTCAATATTGCTCGATTGGTATGGACTTTATAGATTAATGTAGCATAGGGAGCTCGGGGGGAATGAAGCTACACGGTCCGAGTTCTGCGTCCTGGAGATATTACAGTATTGTCTTCATTCTTGGGAATAGTCTTTAGATTGATGATGTTTAAGTTGTTACAGTGACGAAGTTATACAATGTCCATGAGCTGGGAGGAGGGAATCGAAATCTGCATGTCCATTATATTTACTTATGTTGCTTTGATCATATTAGTGGCCATTTATGCTGGGTATAGGGCAAGGTAGTGGGGAATACCTTCGATCTTCTTCTTAGGAATCTCAAATACATTTAGAATCACGGGATACAATCTGGTATGGCAAATGGTATGGGCTATGGTGCAAATGGATAGATTCTTTCATCATATCGCAACTTTGTAAAATTTTGGGGTCCGAATGTGTTCGAGATGGTGGACTTGCCCAGGATGTATTTGTTGCCGCTGTTGCCATGCTTAGTTTAAGGGTATCCAGAACATTGTTTTTCCGGCGATCTACTTACTGGATAATTACGATGGTTCTAATTTCAGAAAATTTGAAATTTTGAGGCTGACGGATTAGCTGGTCACCTTATGAAGGATTAGGTGGGATATGACAGGGCGCTGGCAAATTGGACTTTTCGAGAGATTCCGTAGTGATTTTAGCCGTAGTCTAACTAGCCGGAGGAATCGCCCTGAAAATCATGAAAATTTCGGTAAGATTTTCAGAAAATCCGGTAGGAATTTTTCCAAATCCATGTTATAACTATCAAAGTTTAATATTTTGGGTGTCCTACAGGTTTTTGATGGTGCTGAATCCATTTCCGATGTTAAAATCAGGATTCAAGTACTGTTTCTACAAGATTTTTTAAATTTTTTTGGCCCGGCTTCCGGCCAATTTTGACCGTCCGGGCAATTCGTCTGGCTCGTTAGACAACGCCGTGATTTTATCCTTGAGATCTAAATTAAGGCATCGGATTAAAAAGGTGGCGGCACCTATTTATGGATGTTCTGATGTACTGTCCAAAGGTGGTGGTGATTATTATCTACGATATATACGGATCATAGATTCAGAGAATGATCTGAGGGGTCTATTTATGATGTATGGGTGGTGATTTGTATATCGGGCCCGATTGGGATACCGATGCTCTGACGCTTTTATGATCTAGATCTTTCTTCTCTTTATGGAGTCGCAGGCTTGACTACCTTCTTTTATCAAGGTTTATTTTATATGGACTAGGCTATCTAGGTGGGGTATCTCCAAAGGTGGCGGCGCACTGCTAATTTTAATTATCATCTGACTGGTGCCACATTGGATCGGGAACCTTGATATTTGTTTTTGGCGGTGGGTTTGTCAGTATCTGAGATTGACAGTGTACATCCTCTGAACTTAATTCTCTTTTATATCTTTTCCCGCTCTTCTCTATGGATGACTTGGCTATCGGATTGTCATCTGATACATCTGTTCAGGAAGGATTCATTGCAGCTACTCTGGGGGCTGAACAAAGATTTTTAGAGGAGTTTCAGATTGATGTGCAGATTATCAAACAAGCCACGACGCATCTGCCTCATAAGGATCATCTGAAGGATATCCCATACAAGAAGCATCGTCATCAGGGTGGACATAAGAAGAATCTTTTTAAGCACAATATGGATATCAGGGTCGTCAACCTGGACTACGACGACCTCTGTGGGCAGGTTGCTAGTTTGGAAAAAAGGGCTGTCATTGGTAGATGGGTGTTTCCTGATGGTGGGGAGGTGGATACGACTGGTTGGATTACGAATCAATGGCATTCAATTATACGCTACACTCCCAAAATCAGTATGCTGTTAAACAGATGGTTTAGCGTCCACTTCATGGATGAAAAGGACGTGTATAAGATCATTAGTAGAATGTGGGTGAGAGGTAGGAGCTTCATGCAGCTGGTGCCTTGGTATCTTGGATTTAACCCGGTGATGGAGGCCCCTCGCAGTAAGATCATTTGGGTTAAATTACCTGGTCTTCCATTGGAATTCTAGAACCTTAAAGCGTTGCGGGCGATTGGAAATGCTATCGGGTGCACAAAATACATTGACCCGAGCATTGTTGGGGCATCCGATAAAAGGATTACATGGATGCTGGTCGAGGTGGACTATGTGGGTGGTTTGATTGGGGATGTGGATCTCATTTGGGGCCAAAGGCGGCATCGTCAGTGTATTGATTACTGGGACGTCCCTTTCCGTTGCTTGATATGCCACAGGACTGGCCATCTAAGGGAAAATTTCCCTTTCAGACCTTCTTCCAGGTGCAAGGCTATGCCCAATGTGGGAGTGGAACGACATCCTTCTGCTGTATCCAGCTCCCCTCGCGGTATTGAATCAGGTAATATTCATACTTCTGATGATGATGCATTCCTCTCTGCTGATGAAATTTCTGATCGTACAAATCACATAGATGTGGAGAATGCTGGGGACACTTGTATCTCTGACCTGACTTAAAACCAATACCGTATTATGCCATAAGTGGGTCCTGTATCTCCCCTGGATTCTCGGTATGTGTCTCCTTATATACTTGACCCGGTTACCTACTCTCTACAATCCCGACCTACCTCCTATGTTGCTGACCCCCCTTGTTTCGATCAACCAATTATGTTAAGGGGGGACCATTAGCTACGAAGAATGTTGCCGACCCCAATCGGTCCTCTGACGCTATTGGTCTTGTCTTTGTTAATGACTTTTCAATCCCCCAAGCCACAAATTCTGATAGGGGAGGACCTTCCTCTTAGAGAAATATAGTTGATTCGGATGATTGTTTGAAGTCTCCGACTGATTATAACGGTCTTCATAACCCGGTTGAGCTTTCGGATTCACCCAGGAACTCGGTCAGGAGTGACATTGAGTCGATCCTGGGTAATCCAAATCTCGATCTTGCCGCAGTCACGATATTTGATAGGCCTCCTAGGACTACTGAGAATACATTCCCCATCCCATGTTCATCTAATGTTACGATTCGCAAGTCGTCTAAAGTTAAAGGCAAAAATTTCAAGGGGAAATTGAAATCTATTGCTTTGTTCTCTGATGAGGAGGAGAATCTCACGGACATACCTGTTGATATGGTTGAGAAATGCACTGAGGTACCTCGAGCACTTAGAGCAGGCAACTCGGATCATGGTTTGCAATGAATCAAATAATGTCCTGGAACATTAGGGGGTTGGGCAATGCCTCCAAAATACATTGCCTGCGAGACCTATTATTATCTGTGGAATCTTTTATTATTTTATGTTAGGAGACGTTATGCTGTTGAATGAAAGCTATCAGAGTATGTTTGGGTTTCAAACCTGGATGGTGTGTAGCTGCGGTGGACGCAAATGGGCACTCGAGCGGTACCATAGCCATATGGGATCCGGCCAAGGCGGATTTAAAGGCCTACAATTTTTTTGGTGGAATACTTTTATCTGGTCATTTCCGAGGGTTGGAAGGTACATTCAATATTATAAATCTATATGCGCCTTACCAAAATAGAATTTCTTTCTGGAAGCGTATGCAAGATTCGAGTATCCTCTCTCTCCAGAATTTGATTATTATGGGAGATTTCAATTCAACACTTCAGGTGGACAAAATTTGGGGTCATCATTCCGGAATGGATCCTCTATCCACTTTTCTGAACAACATGTTCTATGATCAACATATCAAAGATATCAGACCTCAACCGATCCTCCCCACGTGGTCCAACAAAAGGGCTAGTGAATCCTATATTGCTAAAAGACTTGATCGGACAATGGTAAAGGAAGATCTCATTCTAGGTCTATATGATCCGAGGGCAATTATCCTAATTTCTGATGTGTTGGATCATATGCCGATCATGTTCTCATGGAAGGTGGGTGGTATCAAAAGGGGTATGGCTTTTAAATTTAATAGAGCATGGCTACGGGAGGGAGATTATGTGCAGATGATTAAAGACCTCTGGAATGAGGACAAAGATGCTCAAGAATTGACAGTGTGGGATATTTTCCATTATAAAATGCAAAAGATTAAAGGGGAGAAAAAATCGTGGGAGATTTCCAAGAAGAGGGCGCTAAGGGCAGAATTGATGGCTATCTCTCACAAGATCAATGACATTTATTCAGGGATGGTTTCAAAGACTCCAAATGAGGACACAATCAGAATTCTAAAGGAATTGGGGGACAGGAAAAGGGAAATCCTTCACATTGAAGAGATTACCTGGAAGCTAAAAAGCAGGATAAAATGGTTAAAAGAGGGGGACCTTAACACCAAATTCTTCCACAAGAGTGCTACAGACAGGAGAAACTGGAACGCTATATGGAGGATTAAGAAGGAGGATGGAACATATGTTATTTCAAATGAGGAGATTCAACGAGAAGCATATCAGCATTTCTCAAATTTTTATCAAGCTCAGCCGGATATTGATGCAGACAATCAGAGTTGGATGCTTTGGAATATTCATAGAATGTTTGAGGAGGATTCCATCGAAGCGTTGAACAGGCCTATTACAGTGGATGAGGTCCTATCTACACTCAGGTCTTTCTCCCTAGATAAATGTCCTGGACCTGACGGCTGGCCCTCGGAATTCTATTTATTCTTTTTTGATTTAATGGGAAAATTGATTACTGAGGTGGTGGAACAAACTAAGTTGATGGGGCATATGCCAGCTAATTTTAACTCTACTTTTATTTCTCTCATTCCAAAATCTGGGGAACCATCTTCCTTTATGGATTTCAGACCAATTGCCCTCTGCAACCTGATATACAAAATATCCTCTAAGATCATTGCAAATAGACTAAAGGTGACCCAGGAACAACATATTTTGTTGGAACAATATGGATTTTTAAAAGGGAGGTCTATTCACGATGCTATTGCTGTGGCACAGGAGGTCCTACACACCATGCACTGCGACAAAAGGGAGGCACTGGTGATGAAGATCGACTTATTCAAGGCTTATGATTCTATTGACTGGTCATATATTCGTCTCGTTCTTCTCATGAATGGTCTGACTATCCCCATCATCCGCCGGATTATGTCATGTATCACTACTGTCAGATATGCTGTTATAATTAATGGACTGCCCACATATTTCTTCATGGCGGGGAGGGGATTACGACAGGGGTGTGTGCTATCGCCCATGATATTCATTTTGATCATGGATGGGTTTAGTAGGATAATGCACATGGCTGAACAGAACGGGTACATTAAAGGTTTTGCATTTTCATCGACAACTACGACCACTCACTCTCTGTTTGTGGATGATATGCTGCTTTTTGGCTCACTTATCAGGAATCACTGGTTCTATATCCATTATATGTTGATCAAGTTTGGCTCCATGACAGGACTGTGCATCAACGGTCACAAATCTATCCTCATATATGAGTATGGGGACATGGAAGAAATTTTATTTATTGCAGAATTTATGGGGATTGGTCACAGGAGGTCGGTTGATGGGTTCAAGTATCTCGGTTTTTTTTATCAAACCTTGTAATTACAAGAACCAAGATTGGCGATGGATGGTGGATAGATACAAAGAAAGGATATGCAAATGGATGCAGAGATGGTTGTCCTTGGGTGGTCGGCTTATTATGGTTCAGTCTGTTCTTACTCAGTCGTTGGTATACTGGGCGCATCTCTTTTATTTGCCACAATAGACTATAGATGAGATCAACAAGATAACTGCACATTTCTTATGGGGAGGTAACTATTCGGATCACAAGTATCATTTAGTAAAATTGGAATCCTTGTGCAGGCCCAAAAAACATGATGGATGGAGTATAATGGACTTCAGAACCTTTAACAAAGTGCTACTGGTCAAGTCTTTTTGGCGGGCGTTAACAAGGGGGAGCATATGGAATGGTATTATAAACTGTAAGTACATTTCGGGAGATCCTATGCGACAGCTTCTTTGTCAGGAGTTTCACATCCCAGCAAATATCTTTGCCATTTGGAGGAGTTTTCGAAGGGTTTTGGGACATGTTGCTTCGCATCTTACTTGGCAATTCGGCGATGGTTGCAATTTTCCTATTGGTTCCAGACTTATCTTCGGTGCCACTATCAACATGGTTATCCCGCCTTTTCTCATCCATAGATTGGCACATAACGGTATTTTATACATTTCTCAGGCTATTGCATATTGGTCCTACGATGCTCCGGTGTTCAAAACGATCGATCAACTAGACCTGGAAAATAATGAAGCTGAGATATGGAATCAATACATAAATTCTCTTAGAGGTGCCAGACTATGTTATGATGCAGGTGGCGATTGTATTACCTGGGATAGTCCACTTAAGGAGGGGGCTGTGATAGTAAAAGACATTTATCAAAGCATAAATCTATCACATTATGTGGATCAACTATCTACGACTTTCTTTCAATTATGGGGACAAGATATACCTACCAAGATCATTTTGTTTGCCTGGTTGGTGTGGAAAGGTAAGATTTTAACATGGGATAACTTGCTCAGAAGGGGACAATGTGGTCCCAACAGATGCGCCATTTGTTGTCTGGCGGAGGAATCAATCAACCACATATTCTTCAACTGTCCTAATATCAATCGGCTATGGAGGTATTACAGTAATTTTCTAATGGATCCTTCATGGATACCGGGGGATTTCATATCAGTTTCTGAAGAATGGGAAAGGCTGAAAGGAAAATTCAAACACCTCCCTTTTTTCTTCATTTGGGAGGTGTCGTTGGCCCGGAATAGGCTAATATTTGAAAATACCCCTTTTAACATTCCTCAGATTTACTCTGCAATCAACAAATGGATCGACAAGAGCCCTGTGGTTCAAAATATATTGGTGGATGGCTCTCACCGGATTAGGCCACATGAAATTTCCATCCCTGCTTATTTCTTTGATGGGGCCTGTTTGGATGGGACCATTGGATGCGAGGCATGGGTCAAGATTTTGCAGACTGAAATGATCCATTATTATTGGAATGGTGGTGCTGGATCAAACAATATTGCTGAGATTATGGCATTCTGGGGAGCTCTTTTCGCTGCTAATCATTTAAATCTTCCATAGATATCTTTCTATGGGGATTCCAAACTGGTGGTGGATGGCATCATGGGTAAAATTACTCTATCAAATCCAAGCATCCAGGGTTGGTTGAAAAGGGCCAAAAGATTATGGACAAGATTGAATCACCCGCCCATCAAACATATCTACAGAGAAAATAATTTGAGGGCGGATAGACTATCTAAGAAAGGCATTCAAGCGGATTTTGGATTTATTCACATGTTTCATTACAGGAATGGTTCACTTATATGGAAGAATTCGATTCCCTTGCCATGATATTATCTATCCTTTTGCAAAAGTTTTGGCAAGTTTTTGATACAGGTCGGTTATATATACAGGTTTACTCAAGAGTGCTTGACTGAATCGGAAGTAATTCTCCTCAACTTTGTTTCTGCTATATAACAAGTGAGCCTGATTTCTTATATTTCTACAAGCGAGCCGAATCTCCACAATCCACTCAGTATGGAGCTTGGAAGTTTTGCATTGTTTTGGATCTGAAAATGGATAACAGTTTCCTATGTCGTTGAAGCTCAGGCTGAAATAGTGATACAAATCTCACCAATGTGCATATTGGTCGGGTGCCCAGTCAAAATTATATGTACTTCGACCGTATGCTCATTGTTTTTTCAGCGACCGACAGGATATCAAGCGAGCCTGATATACTAGCAAGCGAGCCTGATACATATCTCACCAGCGTTTTAATTATCTCAAGCGAGTCTGTTATTGCATAATATTGGTTCATGAGTAATTGTGTCAGGTTATTTTGGATTGACTGTTTTAGCCGCTTCTGTTTTATCATCTCATGTTTTTGTATGGACACAGGATGTAGGGGTCTTAGTTTCTCCAATCAAGTGAGCCTGCAATTTGTATTGAGTGATCTATGCACTCAGAAATTGTCTTTGCCTACTCTGAACGCTGTCTTTTCTTTCTATGAAAAGTGTTTATGTTTTAGAATGGCATTGAATGGATGGTATCCTCACTTATTATTAGTTGAGGATGTAATGTATATGTTAATGAACTGTATTACCAATATAATACACTGCGTTTTTTTTCCTCTGAAAAAAGAAGAAGAAGATGCCTACACAAAAACTTCTCGCAAGATGGGTATCAAGCATCCTCTTGGTCCACATACGGTTTTAAGGAGGGAACATCAACATTCTTTGAAAAGTTAGTTATGAAAAGATCTTTGATCCAACAGTTGAATAGTCTAACATCAGATCATCAGATCAAACATATCATAGCAAAGACAACTAAGACAAAAGGGGAGTTCATACCAAAGTAAGACATTACAAATATTTCGTAGTTTAATTAATTTGTTTTTTTTTTCCATAAAAATTATAGAAATTTTGGCAAGGTTTTAATAAAATCTGGCAAAGTTTTTTGTAAATCTAGGTAATAGCTATCAAACTTCAAGATTTTGGGCGCCTTAGAGATTTTTGATGGTGTTGAATCCATTTTCACTATAAAAACTACAAATAATCATACATATCTATTTATAAAATGCAAGTAATTTAATAAACTTAATTATAATCATTCATTACATAATAACACCCTAATCTTATATTAAACATAACATAATAAGTTAAAAAAAAAACTCTAAAATTTAACATAATTTTTTTAACACATACAAAATTGTTAATATAATTATATTTAAAAATTTAAAAATTTATTAATTTAAATCATTCATACTATCTTCCTAACATTTCTGGTTTTTATATTTCATAAATATCATTATAATTTAAAAATACAAATACAAATATTATATATATATATATATAATCTTCATTTAAATCATTCACACTATCTTTCTAACATTTCTGGTTTTTATATTTTATAAATATCATTATAATTTAAAAATACAAATTTTATATATATATTCTTCCTCCTTTTATAGATTTCTATTTACATTTATTGTAAATAAATAATTGAGTTCTTGGAAAATTAATTTAAAAAATATAAATGTTATATATTTTAAATTTTTTAATATCAAAATAATAAAAATAAAAAAATAAATTGTTAATCAATTTAAATATTTATAATTGTTTTGAATTATTATAAAATGTATTTTCATAAACTTGTATTTATAATAATAATTTTTTTTAAATGATATAAATTAGTGTCGTAAAACAAGAGACATGTTAAAAATGCAATATATGTTATGGAGATTTAGATTTTGCTAAGTTATATTTAATGAAGATTTTATTGTTTTAAACACTTGTTGGTTTTTTGAAGTTATAAAAAGTTGTATTTCTCAGATAGTTCTTTCCAACGAGTTATCATGTGCTCCAAACATATATTGTATGTAAAAGTTGTACCCTTGGGAAGTTGATCTACCAATTAACCACCTCAAGGTTTGTAAGCACTTTCGCAGTTCATCTTCTAGGGTTAGGGATTTGGACCTTTAGGTTTCTTTCTTTATGTTATAAGGTCATTCTCTGGGGCGGGTTGTGAAGGAATTTCTTCTTTTATTTCTGATTTGGTAGCAACTTGGGTAACTCTCTCTCGGTTATAGTGTGTTGACGAACCTTTTGTGAATGCATGCAACCATCGCCTCTCCCTATTTAGAGATAACTACCACTATTCCAGCCAACTTGTGTTATGTAATATTATGCTCTTTCAATTATTACAAAAGTTGGGTTTTCACTATATTACTGTGCTCATTGCTATATTTCTCTCTATGTGTTCCATTTATTAACATTCCTGCATTGCATTTCATTTCATTTATTGTACAACCTGGATCAAGAAATACAATGTGAAGTCATAAATTTCAAAGAAGAACAATCTATTAAACAAACAATATAACCTTATAGCAGTGGAAATGATAATACATAAACTATAAGTAATTCACAACAAGCACATCAATACATCAAATCACTTTTCCTCCAAAATGACCTTAAGGGCTTCTTCTCAATAAAAAAATCAAAAGTGGTTATAAAAGCTACAAAAAGTAAGATCCCTTTCAAATTAGCGCTCTTGGACATATATAGCTAAGTTTGTAATTATCTCTTGGGACTTATTGACTTCACATTGATAGTGACAACTTTTGGCTTTCCCTAATTTGTCCTTTCCCTATTTTACGTTTTCCATTACAATTGAAATCAAATTTCATATACTGTAGAAATTTGAATAATAGCTGAATTATTCACCGAGATTATCCTGATTACACACTATTTAAGCTTCATGCATAATACATAACCTCTTCTACAATTGATCATCAATTTGCGGAAATAGAAGCAGTCGCATGCGCACATTAAAACATAATCAAGCACACATATGACACGGTATGTAATGGGGAAAGCATACAGCTGAAAACCCCCAACTATCTGTATATTATAATGATAGAGAACATGTAACAATACATAGCACAAAGCTCCTCACATCTCTCAGCACTATCTCACATGCTACACACAAACTAGCACGGAAGATGAACAAGTCACAGGTTCAAATCTCCTCCACAAGTCTGCCTGCCTCTACTGCACAATCCAAGATGAGTAATGATGAGATCCAAGTTCGAATCCCACTGGCTTGTACTGCGCAATTCTCATTGGAAATCTCAATCAATGTGTGTGCAAATCCCATGCACAGCTATAGTCACAACTGATAGTAGACTCACCCTTTCACCCACCTCTAACACTGGTCTCCACTGAACTGTCCATGCATTGCAGTTAACTGATGTGTTCTTTAGTTGATTTATGAGTCAATAATTAGTGAATTAATTAATAATTAATTCACACCACTCATCACTAGTGTATTTTTCAGTTAGACTAAATACAACTAGTTCAACTAAGTTAAACCGAACACAACTCCACCAACTGTCTCATCAACTCCACCAAACTCTGCCACATGAGTTCTAACTGAAGTCAACCATGCAATAGCTCAACTAACCCTTAGAAAAAGCGTATTTCCTTCTGTCAGCTGCATGTGCCACATCCAAGCATCAAACTGAAGTGCTCCAAGAGGATAAGATAATGTTTATAGTCTAAATATTATTAAGGGTTAATAATATTTGACTGTTCTATTTTTAGCATGGCAGTCTAAAAATAGATTCCGCCCAATGTCTAAAAATAGAGGTCTATCTATTTTTACCAACTTGACCAATCATCCATAAATAACATCCTGCAACTCATAGACCATGATCCATATGTCTAAAAATAGACATAGTCCAAAAAATAGACTTTGCGCCAAAAATAGCCTGCGGGCCCACTTAGTGAAGGCGACTTCTTTTCACTAAGCTCCATCATCTTGTTGCATTTTCAACATATACATCTAATCATAAAATTCCATGGATATTCCACTCGATAGTTCATCACAATAGATTTGATAAGTTATACATTAAAAACTAGAATCTGCATTGAGGATTTATTTCGCTTTAGATTTTTGGATATGTAAAGTTCTGTTTATTTCTTATGCTTGCAAATTATAATTATACAAAATATAAAGAACAATGAAATAAATTTTTTCAAACCATGATTGACACACGATATAACCTGTGAAACCCTTTTGGGAGAAAACCCATATGGAAGGTGAGGTCGTGTTGCTCTCTTTCTTTGAATAAAAAATGGTTGGGAGACAAAGAAGTAAGGCCTATGGCCCGTGAGATACTACAATGCAAAAATCCTCTTTGTGTGCTCTTTCCCTATCCCTCTTGTCTACTATACCTGTTTATGGAACAAAATACCCTTGAAACGAATGTAACCCCTTCTCATCCTAGTGGCCTAATTATAACAAAACCTGATTGCCTAGTAGTGGTTAGGTTTGGCTCCTTCAACCCTTAAACAAGGGTTACAATATTGATCATGCCTCCCATTTTTTAAGGTTTTTGGTCCCCAAAAGCTTCTACTGAATGAGGTGAGGAAAATTTTCCTCCACCTTCCTTGAGGTGTACCATTTAATTTTTCTTGGAATATTTCCTTTCAACCCAATTTGTCAAAGGTCATACTGCCCTTATATTTTAGTTTTGGACTATTTTGCAAAATTGTATCTTTGTCAACTCTTATTGAGCATCCAATGCCAATTCCTCTACAAAAGGTAGGACATGATTCATCTTCCTGATCTAGCATGGAAGGCTCATAGAGTTTCAGATTATCTACATTTAAAACTGAGTAAATGAACATGTTTGGGGGTATATAGAGTCTTTAACTGTTATCTACCATTTTTTCTAATATACCAAAAGGGCCATATCGCAAAGGCTTCATTTTCTTACCAAGACCCTGTAGTCTCTCCTTGTTTAACCATAACCATACTCTGTGTCCTACCTTGAATGACTTCTCTGTTATGCATTGATCATGCATAACCTGATATTTTTCCTCTGATTTCTACAATCTCTCCTGTACTTGTATATGGATTTGCCTAATCTTCTCCACAAATTTTTCAACCCTCAAGGCATCCTCGGTAGGTTCCTCCCTCACTCTTCCTTTTTTCCGATATGCAATATCCAAAGGTGAAGGTCGAAAATATCCAAAACAAGTTTCAAATGGGGACTTACCAATAGAAGTGTGGACTGCTCTGGTATAAAAGTGTTGTATATGTACTAATTTTCATCCCAAGTTTTTGGATGCTTCTAATTATAACCCCTCAAAAGTTGCACCAAAGTCAAGTTGACTACTTTTGTTTTCCCATCTATCTGTGGATGGAATGTTTTAGACCTCTTTAACTTCATGTCCATCTTCTCCCACAATTTAGTCCAAAGTGCATCGAGAGATCTTGTGTCACTGTCTGAAACGATGCTCCTCAGCATCCGAAAGTGCACCCAAACCTGTCGAAAGAAAAAGTTCACTGCTTCTTTCCCACTGATAGTATTTATACAAGGCATCAAAACACACGTCTTGTTGAACCCATAAAATACCATGGATAGGTAGTCATGTCCCTTTCTGGTTGTTGGTGAACCTCCAACAAAGTCCATGGAAATGCTTTCCCAAGGATGAGTGGGTGCATGTAATGGATGATATAGACCTTGTTTCCTATTACTAGGCTTGCTAGTACAAAAAAGCATGCATCCTCTAATGAAATTATCTACTTTTTCTTGTATCTTGGGCTGATACACATACCTTTGCAAGTTGGCCAATTTCTTCCCTACACCAAAGTGCCCTGCAACCTTGGAGGCATAAGCCTCTTTAATCAACTATAGTCACTCACCTTTAGGAACACATAACTTATCCAACCTGTAGAGTAACTCGTCCTGGAGATGGTAGTCAATGGTGTTATCATCATCGTACACATGACTCTAGATTTGCAACTACTAAAACACCTCCTTGAAGTCCTCATCCTCTAATTATGCGTATTTGTATGCATCATGGGTGAATGGCTCCATGTTCATCAAAGTTCCTGAAGTTGTGATATTTGATGTGGATGGCCTTGAAAGCATGTCGGATAACTTGTTTGTACTACACGTCTTGTACTTGATCACTAAATGAAATTGTTATAGAAACCCCATCCACTTGTAATGCCTTGTTTGTTTTAGCTTGCTCTGGGCTTGAACGTACTCTAGTGGTTGGTAATCTATGTGGATTATTGTCTTCCTCCCCATCAATTAATGCTTCCACTTCATAACTTGCAGCAGGGCATACATCTCTTTTTCATAGGTAGGGTAGTTAAGAACTACCCCATGAAATACTTTAGAATGGTAAGATACAAGCCTTCCTTCCTGCATCAAGACCACTCCCATAACATATCCACTCACATTTGTCTCCGCTTCAAAGGGTTGTTGTAAGTTCGGTAATTCTAGAAATGGTGCTTACATGATCTTCTTCTTTAGCTCCTTAAAGGACCTTTTCTAACCCATTTCCCACTGGGAAATATTGCCACTTGTTTTTATGGCATGGAGTGCTGCTACCACAATTGAAAATGAGGCTATGAATATCCTAGGGTAGTGTGTTACCTTAAAGAAACTCTTAACATGAGAAACATTAATAGGCACTGACCATTTCATGATGGCATCCTATTAATTTTTGATAACTAGGTCCAAACTCCATGTTGTAATGCTCATATGAAGTTGCCAATATTTTTATTGGATTCCTCTTTCAGAGAGGTGCAAGATCGATCTAAATATCATCTTCATCTTATGAGTAAAACATTTATTTTGAATTTATTCAAAATATGTGCAAGTCGGCCTGAAATGAGATGTAGGCTTGAAGCCCCAGCAATTGTGTCACACACCCTCACTGATAGATATAAATAGGTCAACGTTGAAGGTCATTTTCAATCATCCATCACATCACATTCTCTCTCCTCATCTGATTGGTTCGATCATATATTGGAGTATCTTCTTCACTCATACGTCGGAAAAAGCAACAGCTAGGGTTTCAGACTATCTAGGGTTTCCAGCGCAGAAATTGACCAAGGTTGACTTTGGTCAATGCTTGGTCAAATTGACCTGAAAATCTCTCAAAAATTTGATCTCATCAATCCACATTTTTTGGCACAAAACCGAGGCTGGATGTTGACTTTGACTTGGCTGCGTTGACTTTCTTGCTGCTACTATTTGCGTTGACCATTGACTGAGACAACATTGACTTTAGTTGACTGATCTGGCTGTCCGTGAGGGTTGTGTGACACTTTTGGTTGGCTGACCATATTGAGACATTGCTAGTTGAAGCATCCTGCTGACGGCCATAACACACCAACACACATATATATTTTTGCCTTGTCTTTTGTTGATCTACTGGTATGTTCTATTTGCATTTTACTTTCTTGTTTATGTGATTGCTGACTGATATTGGGGATAAAAAGTAAAGTTGCATCAAGCATATAATATCTACAAAAATTTACATGGTATCGGAGCTGAGGTGAAGACAAAGCCCAAGTTTGTATCAATCACTGAAGAAGAGCATAGGTACCTCAAACTAAAATGGCTTTAAAGTTGATGAAAAATTGACTAGGAAAGAAGACTTCCATGCCTGGAAGATAACATTGGATCTTATGTTGGAAGACCAAGATGTCATGGACTATGTGCAAGGTAAAATCAAAGAGCCTCCATCCACTACACCTGCTACCACCAAGTCAAATTATAAGAAGGGGGAAATCAAAGCAAAGATGATGTTCAGGGACTCAATTCATAAGAGCCTGGTTGAGCTGGGCACATCCAAGGAGATGTATGATAGGTTGGTCAACATGTTCAAGGCCAACAATGCAAATCAAGTCCTATTCTTGAAGAACCAATTGAAGAATCTGAAGAAAGGCGGGGATGAATCCGTTAAATCATATTTTCCAAAGCTGATCGAGATTAGGAATAATCTTCTGGCTATTGGGGAGACAATAGCTGATCGAGAGATGGTTCTCACCGCACTTGGAGGTATCTCATCCGAATGGCATGTATTCAACACTACCATTATCAATAACAATGTCATGCCTGAATTTGACGAAGTAATATCAAGATGTGTATAAGAAGAGACAAGGATGAAGGAATATGAAAATGAAGGAAATGTTGCCTTCATTTATCGTGCTAAGAAGAAGAACATTTGTGGTCTTAGGAACAAAGGAAAAGCAGGGGCCCAAGGGAAGAAAGGTAAATGTTACATTTGTCACAATCCTAGTCACTATGCTAGAGAATGCCCTTACAAGAAGGATTATCTCGATGATGATGACAACAACAACAACCAGAGGAATCACAATCAGAGGAACAATAGGTTCAAAGGAAAGAGGAAGGCTTCCTCTGGTGGAAATGGGCAACCTTACAAAAGTTTGAGAAATTCCAGGTATGAGGAATCAAATGTTGTTAATGATAAAAGAAATGAATTCATTCTTGTATCTGTCCTCTCTGCTGCATCTCCCCTCGACACTATGGATGTTTGGTTGATAGATAGTGGTGCCTCAAGGCACATCACTGGGTTCAAGGAAGCACTTTCTGAAATGGTTGAGAAGGGTGTTAATCTGAAACTTATCCTTGGAGATAATGCCACATATCCTGTGAAAGGGGCAGGGACTGTGACCCTCTACTTTTCTCAAGGTCAAGTCCTCCGCTTGCAGGATGTACTCTATGTACCTGATTTAAAGAAGAACCTTGTGTCTATTTCGGCCATGAAAGACAAAGGTTTCAATGTGGCATTCATTGATGGGAAGGTGCGTATGTGGAAGAAGAGTTTCAAGGAAGCTATCACGATTAGGTTTAGAGTTGATATGCTCTACTAGGTTGGAGGAAGTCCACTGGGAGCGATGCCATGTGATACTATTTGACAGACTGAACTATGGCACCAGAGGTTTGGAAACCTTCACTACAAAGCCCTTCCCGAAGCAAGGAAGGTGGTGACGAGGATTCCCGAGTTCACAAATTATCATGAAGATGTATGTCAGGGCTGTGCTGAAGGAAAACATACAAGGGGACCTTTCCCCTCAAGCGTCACAAAGACATTTGATGTCTTGCAATTAGTACATTCTAATATGTCTGGTATGCTGCCCATGACATCCTTGGGAGGATGTTCTTATTATATGACGTTCATAGATGACTTCTCTCGCAAAACCTCGATATACTTATTGAAAAAGAAGGATGAGGTTTTCATGTGGTTCTGTACCTTCAAAGCCTTGGTGGAAAATTCAACATGGAAGAAGATCAAGATATTGAGGACTGATAATGACACTGAATATGAGACGAACGAGTTCAAGAACTTTTGCAGAGAAGCTAGCATCAAGAGGGAGACAACAACTGTCTATACTCCTGAGCAGAATGACGTCACTGAAAGAAAGAACAGGACCATTGTGGAAGCTGTTCGTGCCATGCTATGTGACCAAGGTCTACCGAATTTTATGTGGGGAGAAGCTACGAACACTGTCATGTACATACAAAACGGATGGCCGCATTCAGCTCTAGACTCCAAAACTCCTGAAGAGGTTTTATCTAGTAAGAAACTTGACGTCTCACATTTTAGAGTTTTTGGATGTCCTATAGCGAAGGAGAAGAGGAGAAAGCTGGATGCTTCTGGGAAGAAGGGAATGTTTGTGGGCTACAATGAAACTTCAAAGGCCTATAGAGTCTATGTGCCTGGTCAAAGGGAAGTGGAGGTATGCCACGATGTTACCTTTGATGAAGATGCTTCCTCGAAGAAAGTAATAAATCTCCTGAGATCTAAGGAAGATCATGAAGCAAGGCCTGGAAATCAAGAAGAACCGAAGGATGAGACGATGCCCGATGTTGAAGGACCGATGGAACCTATTGATCCACCTCCTTCAATGAGGAAGAGACCATCATGGCTTAGGGGCACTCTCGAGGATGTTGAGAGACATATGGCCCCAAGGGGGACATTCCATGAAAGCAAGAAGCCAAATAGATACCAAGGGTATCTAGCAACCATGAGTACAATCGTACAATCTGAGCTTGGATCTTTTGAGGAATTCGTAAAGCATCAAGTTTGGAAGGATGCTATGCATGAAGAATATGAGTCCATTATGAAGAATGATGTCTAGGATGTGGTTTTGAGACTGAAGGATAGAGCATTTGTCACCTCGAAATGGATCTACAAGATCAAGCATGGATCTAATGGAAGCGCTGAAAAGTTCAAGGCAAGATTCGTTGCCCGTGGCTTCTCTCAAAAGGAAGGCATATACTATGATGATATATTTTCACCTGTGGCCTGATATACCACCATCTGATCTATCATAGCCCTTGCTGCTATGCAAGGATGGGGTCTTCATCAGATGGATGTGAAGACTGCATTTCTGCATGGTGCGATAAAGGAAGAGGTGTATGTGGAGCAACCTCTAGGGTTCGAAGTCTAGGATCGGGACACCCATGTCTGTAGGTTGAAGAAAGCCCTCTATGGGTTGAAGCAAGCACCTAGAGCTTGGTATGAGAGGATAGATAGCTACTTGATGAAGTTGGGCTTCACTCGTAGTAATGCTGATCCAAACCTTTACTTCAAGGTTGATAGAGAAAAGCATCTATTTATGGTGCTGTGTGTGGACGACCTTTTCCCGACAGGTGCTGACCCTCTCATTCATTAGTGTAAGAGAGAGCTCACTGCTGAATTCGAGATGAAGGACCTAGGACTGATGCATTACTTCCTAGGCCTGGAGGTCTGGCATAAACCTGGCTAAATATTCCTTTCTCAAGGAAAATATATTGTGAAGCTTCTGGAAATATTTGGAATGGTGCACTGTAATTCCATGTCGACACCGATGGAGCTCAACTTTAAGAAGTTGAGTGGTAGCGCTGCTGGGTTTGTGCTAGCAAATCCTACTGAGTATCGTCAACTCGTAGGGGCCTTGATGTTCTTAGTGAACACCCATCTGGACGTATGTTTTGCAGTGAACACTTTGAGTCAACATATGGTTGAGCCTCATCACTTTCACTGGGTTGGTGCCAAGAATCTGTTGAGATATCTTCGGGGCATGATAAACCATGAGCTGAGATACATTGCCGAGAGCGTGACACTGCGTGGATATGCTGATGCCGATTGGGCTGGCAGTGTGGTGGATCGTAAGAGCACTTTGAGATGCTCCTTCACACTTTGTTCTGCTTCGATATCATGGATGATAAGGAAGTATAATTTGATGGCTTTGAGCACCATGAAGGCCGAATACATTGCAGCGAGTATGGCCTATTGTGAAGCAGTTTGGTTGCGAAAGATCTTCAGCGAGTTGTTTGGGCATGTGCTAGATACCACCGTGATACTCTGTGATAATCATAGTGGGTTTCATTTGTTCGAGAATCCCGCGTTCTAGGATTGATCCAAGCATATTGATATTAGGTACCACTTTATATGGGATATGGTGCAGCGAGGCGCTGTAAGGCTCGATCATATAGGAACTGATGAGAAGGTCGTGGATATTCTCACAAATCCCCTGGGGAAGGTCAAGTTCATAACCTTCCGTGAGAATATTGGTATCATGGAACGACCCTTTTTTGAGGGTCCTGTTGGAGATGAGCTCTGGGAGCTCTGGGGGACTTTGCGGATAGCTTCTCGGAGCTATAAGCGCACATGGGGCTAGGCTTCCCGAACCTTGTGGTGCTTCTGCCCCACCATTATGATGTTGAGTTGGTTAACCTATAATGATCTGTGCCCCGTATGCATCCTACCCATTGAGTCCCGGACTCATGGGAAGTACCTCTCATTTGGCCAGTGAGGTGGGAAAAGCTAGAGAACAGTAGCAAAGACTGATGGATGCATCAGAGGTTGCCGTACTGATGGATGGCACATGTCCAACTAGATCAATTCTAGTGAGGTTTCAGACCTCCAATTGACTTCGGGTCAGGTAAACCAACTTTGGGTTGATATGAGACTCTTTTTGAGTCCTATAGAGGTTTCAGACCTCTGGGCTGAATCTATCAACCGGGAATGATGTCTTTGTGACTGACCCACTTTTGTTCTGAAATAAAGAAGCGAGCAAAGTAAGTTACGACGGGATGACGCACGATGTTTGGATGGCACAGGTGTATGGAGTTCTCCCTAATTGAGAGGGAGTGTTAATTTTGGACAACTAGGTCCAAACTCCATGTTGTGATGCTCAAATGAAGATGCAAATATTTTTATTGGATTCCTCTTTCAGAGAGGTGCAAGATCGATCTAAGGATCATCTTGATCCGATGAGCAGAACATTTATTTTGAATTTATTCAAAATATGTGCAGGTCGGCCTGAAATGAAATGTAGGCTTGAAGCCCCAGCAGTTGTGTCACACACCGTCACTAATGGATATAAATAGGTCAATGTTGGAGGTCATTTTCAATCATCCATCACATCACATTCTCTCTCCTCATCTGATTGGTTCGATCATCTATTGGACTCTCTTCTTCACTCACACGTGGGAAAAAGAAACAGCTAGGGTTTTAGACTGTCTAGGGTTTCCAACGCAGAAATTGACCAACGTTGACTTTGGTCAATGCTTGGTCAAATTGACCTGAAACTCTCCGAAAACTTCGATCTCATAAATCTACATTTTTTGGCACAAAACTGAGGCTGGACATTGACTTTGACTTGGCTGTGTTGACTTTCTTGCTGCTGCTGTTTACGTTGACCATTGACTGGGACAACGTTGACTTTTGTTGACTGATTTGGCTGTCCGTGAGGGTTGTGTGACACTTCTGTTTGGTTGACCATATTGAGACTTTGTTGGTTGAAGCATCCTACTAACTGTCGTAACGCACCAACACACATATATTTTTGGCTTGTCTTCTGTCAATCTACTGGTATGTTTTATCTGCATTTTACTTTCTTGTTTATGTGATTGTTGATTGATATTAGGGATAAAAAGTAAAGTTGCATTAAGCATAGAACATCTACAAAAATTTACACCTCCATCTTGGCAGGATCTTCATCTCTCCTCCACCTACCATGTAGCCCAGATACACCAAAGATTGTTGTGTTAACTCAAATTTCTTGAGATTTGCTAGCATATAGTGCTTTAATGTTTCCAACACCTGCAACAAATGTGAGATTTGCTCCTCCTAGATATCGCTATATCCCAATATATCATCCAAATAGAGAATAACAAATGATTCTATAAAAATGCATAATATATCATTGATTAACCTCATACACATAGTTGGTGCATTGCATAGGAAAAATGGCTTCACTAACCATTCATACAAACCTTGCCTTATTTTGACGGTGGTATTATAGGTATTTTCTTCTCTTACTCAAACCAGGTGATATCCATAATTTAAGTCCAGCTTAATGAAGTATTTTGTATTTTTATAAGTCATCTCCATTTACTCATAACTTTTAAGTTTTTAATGTGAAGTGTTTAGCTACTACTAATCGAAGATGGAGTAAAACATTGACATCGATGTATGGAATATTGAATTGGAATTATGGGGATAGAAGTGAAAATCTTCTTCTTGTTAATTATGGATATACAACCTTTATGATCTGAGGATTCCGTTTAGTCATCCAATAACACTAATTTTATTTTACTTCTTTATTATAGAACTCAATCATTGAATAATGATATGCTGAGAATATATATATAACTCAATGAAGAGTAACGTTATGCTTTTCTTATATGTTTGTTAAATATATAATTATTTTATTTAGAACCATGTAACATTGGAGTTGGTTTTAAAGCATTGGGATTGGTCTTAAAACATTAACCTACTTGGAAAAACATATGGATGAAAAATGATCAAATAATAAAATTCCATTACGTCAGAAAAAGGTTATATATTTTCATTTCTATAACTTGAACACATATGTTAGAAGGGTTATCCTTTTTCTAACTTAGACGCATATAGTAGGAGTATTTTCCTTGTTTCCGAAAGTAGGACCCATGGCTTAAATTTTGTATTAGGGAACTCCTAGTTAGTGTTTCCTCATATAACTTTCTTCGGGGGTTTTTAATTTTTATTGATTATCTTTGTTATTGAGAGTATGCCTCATGGCTTAACTTTTGGGATATATAACTTTTAGTTGGCCTTTTTTTCCATTATTATTATTATTTTAATTGACAATGTCAAATTATAGTAACTATTTAATGTTAACTAATATTTGGGGATTATGTTTGTAAAATTGTAATTAGTTGTTAGTTTTTACTTACAGTTAATAAGTTATTGAGACAAAACTGTCTTGTACTTTATGTTTGTAAAAATGAATGTATTTACAATCAATGCAATCACTTTTCTATTGTGGAGTTTATACATGGGCTTGTAAAGTGGTATTAGAGCACTGGTTATTCATAAATTCTATGATTGTTTTGGGCGAAAGAATCATTGCGATCGTGAAAGAGTCGAGACGTGAAAGTGAGGGTTGCTTGATTGGGTGTAGTTGGTGAAATAGAGCGAGGAGACATATTCGTCAGAAGGGCTGAAGCCGAGTTACTATAATGCAAAGATTTTACAGTGAGAAAGAGAGAAGCCATATGTTTGGGGAAATTTTTAGCCGAGGGCGAAGGTGTGAAGTTTGTGGAAGAGCTAAAGCTACATTCTATCAATTGCAGCCAAGGACGAAGAATGAGTCAAAGTGCGAGCATTTTGTTGTGGGTTTCTTTCATAAACCACTCTTAAGGTATCAGGGAAATAAGGTATGCTGCAAACTGCACATGTTTCTTGGTAAAATTGACCTTTCAAATTAGTGTGCTAAAATGATAGACTGCTAAAAATAAATCGCTCTTTGACTGCTGAAATCTACCCTTTACTGGGATTTGAATAAGGTCTGAATTCTTTACAAAGGATGTTTATTGATGTTTTGTTTGGATTCGTAGAAATTTGAAATTGGAATAAGACCCTAGCCAGGGATAATTACAGAAAGGCTCATTGTTAATGTGTATGATTGTGTCTTTTGTCATTTGTGGTCATGGTTGACTCGCTCGCGGGGTCCCTCATCACACACACACACACACATAATGTTGTCCAAGAAAAATAGATATGTGCGAGTTTCAATAAATCTCATGTTTTCCTTATCCGTGACGTGTTGTTTGATTTGGTCATTGATCATTGGAAAACATAATTTTTTGGGAGCCATATTATATAAACATAGTTTTGATTTGGTCGTTGATCACCAGTTGAAATATTTTTTGGGGATCCACATTATTTAAACATGGTTTTATATTTATGTAATGGAGAAATTTGGAAACAATTTTTTTGAACAAAGTTTTTAAAATGGATGATCATAATTTTTTTTTGAAACAAGTTTAAAAGATGAAGAAAATAAGAAATAAAGAGCTACTGATATTTGACCCTAGCTCTTTGTTGGGATATTTTTAAAGTCCACCATCAAACCACTAATCCAATTTTTATTTAAAACAAAAGGAGAAAGATATTTATACTTTATTTTAATGGAGTATTGCACATATTTGAAAATTTGAAAAGGATTTATTTGAAAAATATTTTTGGCTACAAAAAATCACGATTTCATTGATATCAATAGTTGGAGTCGTGCTTAGTAGAAATGAGAATAATCAAGAATGGATTATAAATGTTAAAAGTGCACTTATTTTTAACGATTTGTGGGAAGGAGTCTTTCAAGGAAAGAAAGACAAATATGACAAAAAAATTGCACCTGAGCCACCTAATTATGAAAAACAAGGTGTAATTTGGGAGACTGAAGACAAGAAGGAATATGCATTAATTACTGAATAAGTGAAAAAGGAGGTAAACATATGTTATTTCTTGTGATACTGGATTTGAAGCATTACAAAAGTTGAAGGAAATTTATGATGCACATTCAAAACTTTAAATTCGTTAGTTGTTGTTGAGATTGTTTAATTTGGAGATGAAAGATAATGATCCTTTGAAGATGGCCTCTGAAATAAAAGTTAGTTTTCATGACATAAAAGCCATTGGTGTTGAAGTAGATTTGAAACTTACTAATTTTATTAAATTTCTCCACCATGTCTATTCACACTACATGAAATATCTCCAAGCTAGTGGACAATTGAAAGATATTACATTTGATAAAATAGTGAAAAAAACTACTGAGAGAGAAAAGGCCTTTGGGAAGAAGGAGCCTCCATAAAATTCTAACATAGAAACTTTGTGCCTTCTACAAAAGGATAAGAAATCTCAAGGTGAAACTTCTAGAGATGATAAAAGTACTAGAGGTCATGGTAGAAGAAATTATAGAGGCAGGGATGGCAAAAATAATTAGGGAGACAAACAACAACGAAAATTTAATGATAAACCAACGATCAAATGTTTTAGATGTGGTAAAATTGGTCAAACTGTTGTGAAGTGTACAATTATTTGGGAGAAATTCAGTGAAAGGAGAGAACAATTGAATGAAAAGAAAGATCAACCATCACCAGATAAGGGAAAATCATTAGAGTCTACACATTACATTGTTTCCATTGCAATATTAATATTGATGATGTTTTTAGGACTGCATTTTCTTCATGGAAAGACAATTTGATTTTGGATTCAAGAGCCACATGTCATATGAATTTTAGGAGACATTTTTTTGAAACATTCAATGACCAAGTTGATGGAGTAGTATATTTTGTTGAAAAATTTCAAATTAAACCTTCAAGAATTGGATCCATTCATTTGAAAATACCAAAGCTTGCAGATTATGTTCTACATGATGTCCTTTACATTCCACAATTTCAAATAAATATAATGTCTCTTATACATATTTCACAACAAGGGAATTCCATACATATTTTCGATGACATCATTGAAATACGTAGAGCATCTAATCATGCAATCATTATGACTGGTGTTGAAGAAGGTACAATTTTAAAATTGAATGACACATCATCTACTGTAATGAATTCTCATGATAGTTCTACTCTTTTAGCACAACAAAGTGATACTCTATTTTCCGGTTTATTATGGCATGCTCATTTTGGTCACATTAATTATGACAGTATCAGAATTATTAGACAACAAGGTATCAAAGGGTTGCCTACAATTCCGTGAAGGATGATGCCATCTATGCTTATTGTTATCACTCTGTAATTTGTGAGATTGGAGAAAACAAACGACAGAGGACAACCTCAAACCACTTTGGAGTCTAGGACCTAGCCTTCCTAGAATCAGAGAGGGCTCTCTCTGTTTTTATGATTTAGCTTGATAATTCTAAATGCTGATATTAGGCTAGTTATAGAAATTCTGAGGGTTTTTAGTTTTTATTGATTGGGTGGTTGGACATATAGAGCTATGAGACTTAATCCACTGAGCTATTGAGTCATAAAAGGCAAAATTGTGCATCAAATTTTCAAGGGAATTCATAGGGCAAGATAACTATGCAGAATGGATCTTACTAGCAGTGAGAAATGGGAAAGGAGGAGGAGATTAAGGTTTAGTGTAAATGCAGAGCAGACTGTCTCTGAATTCTACATCCAGGTCTTAGAGGAAAATATTAAGATATCAAACACAGACAAAATTAAGGTGCTCTCTCAGCAAATCTTAATCTAAATTTTCTATTTTGAAATCATATAAATTGATGCACAGCAAGAAAAGACAAAGGAAAAACATTAACACAGAGAAAAAACATCACCATTAACATAGCTCAAGAATCATGTGAACAGTCTCTTATTATTGATTCCTAGCTCAAACAGTTACAGTGTTCCAATATTTCTTACAACGCAAGTTTCAACAGGGTCCAATTTTTCAACCCTTTATACTGCTAAGGCATGCAATGTTTATCTAAAGTCTAAGTCGGTTGCCCTACCTTACTCGGAAACCTTTCATTGATTACAATTTAGCAGAAAATGGACAAGTGTGGCAATGCAAGGCCTGAATAGAAATCACTGACAACAACACCGCGTCTGGAAATAATTTTGGGAAACTCTTCGTAGATCCAAACGCTTCGATGGCTCTTCGTAAAATCAAAAAATAGCTTGGAGCTGGCTGTGATGGTCATGAAGAGGTAACCAATGGTGGCTCTAACATCTGGCCTTGCTTTTCAGAAAGCTGGCGTTTGGTAATAAAAGCTATTGTAGTTTCTAGCCACTTTTCATGGATTAGTGGCTGTGCCGATGAGTTTGCTTCCTTTTCCGTTTTTGCCATTATAACATAACAATTTTGTAAAAACGCCTTGCTCGACTCGAACCTTATTACTTGTGCCCCTTTTTTGAATGAATCTTCAATCTTGGTAGCTTTGGCAGTTTTTAAAACATAAAACCTTTGTTCTTTTAACGATTGGTAGAACTTTCCTTCTCTCGGGTAAATGGTGGAAAACCCTTTGAACGGGTGGCCGAGTCTGGCTGTCGTGCTTAGCCCCTTTTCTTCACAAAACAATGCACAAACTACATTCGCACAGACTTGAAAATATTTAGGCCTTTGCTCTAAAATTCATCGCATCTACGCCAACATCGCACTTCGCACGACGCAAGACTTAACTTTTCCTTAGCACTTACCTTGTAAAATTTGCGATTTGCGATTGCGATTGGGTCCCACCGACATCGCACATCGCACTTTGGCGATTATAACGCTTACCTCCGCAGCTATCCTTTAAATTTTGCGATTTGCGATCGGTCCCACCTGACATCGCACCTCACACTTCGCGTTCCATAGATTTTTCGTTGTAATCTCCCTTTCCTCCTCCAATGTGATTTAAGACAGAAAAGGCTCTGTATACGGATTTGAAATCCTTTGGATTTTACCTTTGAAACTACATCGCATCAGGGCCTCCATCGCACTTCCCATAGCCCAAGACTTAACTTTACCTTTGCACTTAACCTTTAAAACTTGCGATGTGTGATTTGCGATCGGGCCCCACTGCATCGCATATCGCACTTCAATGATTATAACTTCAACCCTTAGCACTTAACTCTTAAAACTTGCTACGTGCAGTATGCGGGCTAGGGCCACGTCATTTCCACGTCATTGCCACGTCATCATAAATCAACTGCGACCTGTGGGGTCAGGCCACATCATCTACCATGTTAGCTTGCCGCGTCACTGCCATTTCATTGCCACGTCATCTTGCCATGCCATAGCCCGCACTTCACATTTCACATTTTTTTGTGACTTATCACATCACAACTTAAACAATTTATCTTGCAATTTATCAACTTATAACTGTGAAACTCGCGATATGTGATATGCGATTTAATCCCCACCATTAATCGATGCTCAAATCGAACAATCCTCACTTCTCCCTTGATGTGGTTTGCCGACTTTTTTTCTTTGGCTGTCCCTGTTCATTTCTTTCTATTTGTTCGTAGAATACTTGACTTGTTCACGACTTGATCGACTTTAGCATTCACGACTCGACCCAAACATGCACGAGTTGACCCAATCACGTTCATGACTCTGCCTTAACTACTTCTCTGCTGCCTTTTCTTCCTTTGATTCTTTCTTTAGAAAAGATTTTGAATATGGACATCTATGTACAATATGAAAAATTTGCAAAGAGAAAGTACACAGTCACCTTGTGATACTGTGAAATACAGGAGTCTAACAGTGACTACAACCGGGGATGTAAGCTCTTTTAGAAGGTGCCAAGAACATCGCAGACTAGTGGCCTGATCCATTAGGTTGATCCCAACCTTGTATCTTGACCTGTCAGGCAACTTAGTGACTGGAAACTAGCTGATTGTTCCTCCTGACTTTGACTGATAAAAATAGACCACATGCTTGGCCAACCAACTTATTGGCATATTGAAATCTGAACTGAGACTACAATTGAACTTATCCATTGCAAACCATCAAGCTGAACATACTGCTGCACCTTGAAAACTTGAATGGTGAAACCAAAACTAAGCTAAAACTAAATTCTAAAACATACTGATCTGAAAGTGAAAAGCAGTTTAAAACTAAAACTGGAAAAATGATCAAAATATTGATCTTATTTGCACACCTACCTACCCTAATCTACTGAAATGGCTGCCCTTCTAAACAATAAAATAATTCCAGTGCAACCAGTCAAGCAATTGTTCTAACATCTTTGTTCTTTCATTTCTCTTTACCATGTTCAGAGACAAACCTGACAATGGTGTTTCATAGAAATTCCCGGCCTGATCTTGTTTACATGGATCTTGGTACCTTTGAAAAACAAATGACATGCAGGAAATATTTGTTGGCTTTGTAAAGAACAATTCCTCCATATAGATAACCACTGGATCAAGATACTCTTGATTTATTTCTAGGTATTCTGACTCAGCCAACTCAGCTTCATATCCTGGTACTGCAGATGTGCTTTCCTGGTCTTCAATCAACTCGAAACATGTTTGCATGCTACCTAATGAGTGTTGTGCCACTACTTCTACTGAATTAGACAATGGGGAAGATTGCCTAGTCATATCCATATCATGGCAGCTTTTGAGAGCATTATGAACATAGTAATATTGACTTTGAAATCAGAAACCATCCAACGCGTCTGTTATTGGGTCATGTGATGCTTTAGATGGTAGTGTTGGTTCTTCTAAGACCTCATGTTTTCTCTTATGACTGTCAACTAGAATGTGATACCAATTACATTTTATAATCTGAAATGCATTAAAGCACAAAGGTAGAGATTCAAACTGGATCAATCCATCATCTGTTTCAGACTCTGTGATTTCATCTGCTACTTGACATTCAAAAGAACTCAAGGGCTGAACCCCTGGATCTAAAACAAATATTTTCTCATCCATGATTTCCTCATCTGATTGGTGAGAGAGTGATCTTCTCCTGTGATTATTAGCTAGAATGTGATCCAGATTCCCTTTCACAATCTAAAATGCATCAAAGCATAAGGGAAAAGAATTGATCTGGATCAATTCATCATATATTTTAGATTATATGATTTCAAGATGACTTAGGGAGAGAAATTTTGGATCTAAAAAAGGTTCAGGATCATCCCTTTTTTCCTCAACTGACTCATTAGAGCATTCCTCCTCCTTCCTATCTGCAACCTACTTGTAATGCTCTCTTAAGAGTGAGGCAAAATATAGAGGAAGGAATTTTGTACTTACTTGACAACTTCCTGCATTTTCCGCTTTGCAACCTTGCTCAGCATGCAGAGTTTGATTTTCATCTTTGCATTGTAATAACTGAGTTTGTTCTTCCCAAGAAAATAGTGTTGGCTGCTTCGAATAATCATCCTCAACCTCAACCTTATAGTCTTCCTCTTGATAATCATATTCGAGATGGATACCTCTGTATGCATGTTCATCTATCATGTACATTGTTGCTAAGTATTTCCCTGCCTCCTTTTGATTTTGGACTTCATCTTTGGCTGTTTCGTGGATAGACTACATAAAACAATCATTTTCTGTTTTAGGGTGTCCAGGATGGGCTGCAAACTGCTTGGGTACATTGATGTTTGTCTTTTTCGGAACTAATGGAACAAGAGGTATATGAACATCAAGTTCCTCTTTCTTGCTAATCATATCCATCATTTTGTTGACTGTGTTTGTCAACATATCTAGCTTTATCTCTGCAGATATCATTTTCTCTCTTTATATTTTATCCTTCTACACAACCTTTAACTTTTCCTCTTTATTCAATAGGTTCGCTTCCACATCAATAGCCATATTTTTCATTTCTTCAAGGGTTGCAGGGTCCCTTTCTCTTAACTAGAATGCCATATCTGGGTCAAATGCATCTGAGTAGTGCCAGAGATTTAATCCTGGGGGTGGATTTATCTTATCAGGCATTGAATGGTAGACCTTATTGAACCTGGTTGAAAAATGTTGTACTGTCTCCCCTGGCTGCCTTTTTAAATGGTTATACTCCTCTATGATGAGAAACATATTTCCCATGACCACCCATCTATCCAGGAAGGCTTGGGTGAATTGATGAAAATTTCTAATGCTTGCGGCTGGAAGATCTTTAAACCAGGTTTTAACTTTACCTTGCAATGACAAGGCAAACAACCTGATACATACATCATCCTCTTCCACCTCATACTGATCAAAAAAATCCTCAAGATTCTGAATGTGTTTTTCAACAATGATCTTTGCATTTTCTCCATCAAATCTAGGTAGATTCTTGATCAAATTTGTAGGGAGGTCATGGAGGATAGGAGGAAAAACCAAAGGCTTGTATATGTATGGGACTTTTACAAGTATAGGCAGTACAACAGGAGGCTTATAACCATTTGGGAATTTAGCAGGAGCAGGAGATAAATCCTGAGGCTCATGTTTCACTGGGTTTTCCACCAGTGCATTCGGGATGTGCACATGTATATAAGTATGTACATGGTCTACAATTTGGGGCTTAGCTTCTTGAGGCTCACTAATTTGCCAATGATCAATGTAAACCTCAGCAGTGTAATCTTGATCAGGCTTAAAGTATGATAGAACATAGTTATAGATAAAAACAACAATCTCTTGAATCCAATTTGGGCTTGAATACTTTTGCTTTCTAGGTTGACTGGTAATGTTTCAGGTCCTTCCTCTAGTGGAGTCTTTGAATGGAACTGATCTAAATTGGAGTCACCAGGTGGATGATTTCAACTTTCTTGTGTCTGGCTTATTGTCCACCATCAACAACCAAATACCAATCTTGGAAAATACTCAAATCATACAATGTTTTGACTGGGGTTTCTGAGTTCTGATGAAATATTAATGTTTTTCAATAATTCCCTATTATGGTTGCTATTATGTTATCACTTCGTAATTTGTGATATTGGCAAAAAAAAACGACAGAGGACAACATCAAACCACTTTGGAGTCTAGGACCTAGCCTTCCTAGACTCAGAGAGGGCTCTCTCTATTTTTATGATTTAGCTTGATAATTCTAAATGTTGATATTAGGCTAGTTATAGAAATTCCGAGGGTTGTTTTTTTTTATTGATTGGGTGGTTGGAAAGATAGAGCTACGAGAATCAATCCATTGGGATATGGAGTCATAAAAGGCTGAATTGTGCATCAAATTTTCAAGGGCATTCACAGGGAAAGCTAACTATGCAGACTGCATCTTACTAGTAGTGTGCAATGTGAAAGGAAGAGGAGCTTCAGGTTCAGCGTGAATGCAGAGTAGGCTGTCTATGAATTCTGCTTCCAGGTCTCAGAGGAAAACATTAAGATAACAAACACAGACAGAATTAAGGTTCTCTCTCATCAAATCTTAATCCAAATTTTATGTTTTTAAATTAGATAAATTGATGCACAACATGAAAAGACAAAGGAAAAACATTAACACAGAGAAAAAAAATCACCATTAACATAGCTCAAGAATCCTGTGAATGGTCTCTTATTATTGAAGCCCAACTCAAACAGTTACAGTGTTCCAATACTTCTTACAATGCAAGTTTCAGCAGGGTCCAATTTTCCAACCATTGATATTGCTAAGGCATGTAGTATTTATCTAAATACTAAGTCGGTTGCCCTACCTTACTCGACAACCTTTCATTGATTACAATTTAGCAGAAAATGGATGAGTGTGGCCATGCGAGGCCTGAACAGAAATCACTAACAACAACACCGCCTCTGGAAATAATTTTGGGAAACTCTTCGTAGATCCAAACGCTTCGGTGGCTCTTCGTAAAATCCAGCAATAGCTTGGAGGTGGTTGTGATGGCCACGAAGAGGTAACCAATGGTGGCTCTGACATCTGGCCCTGCTTTTTAGATATATGGCATTTGGTAATCAAATCTGGTGTAGTTTCTAGCCACTTTTCATGGATTAGTGACTGTGCCGATGAGTTTGCTGCCTTTTCCGTTTCTGCCGTTATAACATAAATTTTTTGTAAAAACACATTTCCCAACTCAACCCTTACTACTCATGCCCCTTTTTTGAATGAATCTTCAATCTTGGTAGCTTTGGCAGTTTTTAAAACATAAACCCTTTGTTCTTTTAACGATTGGCAGAACTTTCCTTCTCTCGGGTAAATGGTGGAAAACCCTTTGAACGGGTGGTTGAGTCTTGCTGTCGTGCTTAGCCCCTTATCTTCACAAATCAACATACAAACCGCATCCGCCCAAACTTGAAAATATTTAGGCCTTTGCTCTGAAATACATTGCATCCATGCCAACATTGCACTTCGTATGACACAAGACTTAACTTTTCCTTAGCACTTACTTTGTAAAATTTGCGATTTGCGATTGCGATCGGGTCCCACCGAAATTTCACTCCGGCGATTATAACGCTTACCTCTACAACTATCCTTTAAAGTTTGCAATTTGCGATTGTGATTGGGTCCCACCTGACATCGCACCTCACACTTCGCGTTCCATATATTTTACGTTGTAATCTCCCTTTCCTCCTCCGATGCGATTTAAGACAGAAAAGGCTCTGCATATTGATTTGAAATCCTTTGGATTTTTCCTTTGAAACTACATCGCATTCGGGCCTCCATCACACTTCTCATGGCACAAGAATTAACTTTACCTTTGCACTTAACATTTAAAACTTGCGATGTGTGATTTGCGATTGGGCCCCACCGCATCGCATATCACACTTCGATAATTATAACTTGAACCCTTAGCACTTAACTCTTAAAACTTGTGATGTGCGGTATGCAGGCCTGGGCCACGTCATTGCCATGTCACCGCCACGTCATCATAAATAAACTGCGATCTGTGGGATCGAGCCACATCATTAGCCATGTCAGCTTGCCACATCCTTGCCAATTCACTGCCACGTCTCTAAAGACTGACCCTTTAATTTACTAGATGAGCGCTAGGCTTTAATTTTTTTTTTTTTTTTTTAACATAGTAACTAGGAAATGAAACCATAATCACACGAGTTGAAACTCAGTAAAATTAAATCACGTATATCAAGTCCATCAATTTAACTTCTTATCACATATATATATTTAACTTGATTATAGGCATAATGAAATCATCATAATTAAAAACAATCTAACTAACACATGTACCGTTCACCATTGGACGAGAACCAAACTTGAATTGCCGCTGCTTGAGCTCCCTTGCTATCGTCTACCTCCAAGCCTAAAGGTTGTCGTGCTTAATCCGCATGTAATGACCCACCGGTTGACCTCCCAGCCTACTCCTTGGGTACTCTCCTTCCCCGCAGACCCCCAAGTTGCAATGGGGTTGTACAACGAAGGAATGTGCTAGCTGATAGAGGTGAACCACTCTTGGCTCAAGAGTCCCCTCTCTATAACACTCTATCCCACCAAACTCAACTATAGCTCGTAACCACTCCAAATGACATAATCTCCTCCATCCCACCATAGGGTAAACAAAAAGCCCTTTTCCCTTCCATTTCCCTTTCTTTTATAGAAGGCTTCATAGGTGACACTTGGAAGTTCATGCATAAATAATTTTTTTTTTTTATTACCCAAAATTTGATTATTCACCCACCCATGTGTCACCCTCTCATCAAGACTCTCCAAAATGATTTACTTAATTATTCATATAAAAATAGTATTTCCCTCAACCCAACAAGGCTTCCTATTTCTTCTCCTAGTTGTCTCTTGATTCCCCCTTTTTACTCCTTAATTTGTGTTTATCACTGAAGTTAATTGATAATTCTCAGATTTGGTCCCCTAACTACCTCAGTTTGTTCTTTTGATGAATATTCTTATGTTGGCTCTTGCCACATGGGAGTTCTCTAAATTTCTCATATTTTAATTTGTTAATCTTATTTTAATTCACCACCCTCTTCTCTTAAGGAAGTTTTTAATAAATCTTTCTACTTAACTCTATGTCCCTCTTTCCCCTTTTTGCCTAATTAAGTCTTATGTACTTAATATTTTGTTTTAACATGGAAAGGGTATAGTTATCATGGTAAATATTTTATCTCTTCCTATTCCTCCCTGACCCTAAGTTTTATTCTTGATTTAATTCCTTTGGTTCTAACATCATATGTCACTTGATATGAATTAGTTGGATTTTCATATATTGATTATATTTATTTGTTTCTTTAATGATGTCGAGGGTGTAAAGTTGGTCATGCTCTTCAAGAGCTTCCATTCAAAGTTCCAAGGGTGCCATGCCTAAGAATTTATTTTTTTTCATACCAAGGGTGCCAAGTCGGTCGTGCCCTTCAAGAATTTCTCTTGAAATTCCAAGGGTGCCACACCACTTGCCCTTCAAGTATCCAGTGGTTACGAGGGGAAATTATATGTGCAATGACCGAGACCCCTATCATCTCGTAAGTTGTTTTCTATAGTGAGACTAATGGTGCTGGGGATCAAGGAATCCGCCTTGATGCACACCCCCCAGAAAATCCTCGTGAGTGAACCAAATTTGAGACCTGCCCTCACGACATTGTGATCTTCAAGGCAAAGGTACTTTGACCCTTCCAACCTAAGTCATAGCGGGAGTGCTAGCGGGTGAGATCATGAACACTGTTCCACCCCTCCCATGTTGTTCCATCTAATTGTACAACCCCATCACCCATATGTGAGTCATTTGGCCAAGAAACTAACATGTTCCTGCAACCACTGACATATCATCAGAGTGTATATATATATATCAAGTTTCAAACTGAACTTAGAAAATACAAAATATAAATTTCTATCAAACCAGAATTCTCATCTCATCATATGCGAGTGCCTCTGGTGGTTCCCTATCATACTCAATAATCATTAGTAACAAAGTTTCTCATTGTTAGTCATTATCATAATGGAAACCTCAACATTACCATCATTCACATCGTTGTTCATATTGAATCAGAACTAATGTAAGTAGCTACCATAGGGGAAACATCCATCATGGTTATCATAATCATAACATCAATGGGAAATTAACATATCCATCAAAGCCATCATCATTGTAACATCAATAGAAAACATACCTATCTATCATCATCATGATATTAATAGAGAACATACATATTCATCAATGATGTCATCATCACAATATTAATAAAGAGCTTACATAACCATAAAATCCACTAATAATAGAGTCATGTGTCTGGATCCTCAACCTGAGGTCCTCAAAGAATAAAGTATGAAGGATCAGTGTCCATCAACCAAAGTGGGGCACTACAACATCACTTCCACGTCATATTTCCACCTCATAGCTATCACTTCGCATTTCACATTTTTTGTGACTTATCGCATCGCAAATTAAACAATTTATCTTGCGATTTCTTAACTTATAACTGTGAAACTCGCTAATATGCGATATGTGATTTAATCCTTGCAGTTGATCGATGCTCATATCCAATGGTCCTCATGGCTCCCTTGTTGTGGTTTGCCGACATTGTTTCTTTGGCTGTGCCCATTCATTTCTTTCTTTTTGTTCTTAGAATACTTGACTTGTTCATGAATTGACCCTCTTTAGCGTTCATGACTCGATCCAAACGTGCACAAGTTGACCCAATCACGTTCATGACTGTGCCCAACACATTCATGACTTTGCCTTTGCTATTTTTCTGCCTTAACGATTTCTCTGCTACCTTTGCTTCCTTTGATTCTTTCTTTGGAAAAGATTTGAATATGGACATCTATGTACAATATGAAAAATTTGCAAAGAGAAAGTATACAGTCACTTTGTGATACTGTGAAATACAGGAGTCTAACACTTATATTTTGGGAAAACATTGTAAACAACCTTTTCATAATTCTTCTTCTAGAGATTCCAGAAAATTAGGACTCATGCATTCAGATTTATGTCGACCTATGCCTATTGCAATTGCTAATGAAAATAAATATGTATTGACATTTATTGATGATTACTCGAGAATTATTTGGGTGTATTTTTTGAAAGACAAGTCACACATGTTTGAAGCTTTTAAAAAATTTCATTCGATGATAAAAAATGAAACTCAACTGAACATTCATATTCTCAGAATTGATAACAATGGCGAATATACTTCTCATGATTTTGAAAAATGTTTGAAGGAAAATGGAATCAAACATCAAACTACCACACCTTATAATCCACAATAGAATGGCATTGCAGAACATATGAATACAACTTTTCTTAATATGGTTAGATCTATGATGTTTTTTAAGAATGTGAAGTTGATGTTTTGGGGAGAAACAATGCTTTGTGCATCATATATTAGAAATCATTGTCCTTCTTCTATTATCAATAACAAAACTACTTATGAACTTTGGTATAATAGATTCCCAATTGTTCAACGTTTCATAAATTTTGGATCTAAATGTTATGCTTTAATTCCTAAGCAACAATGAAATAAATTAAGTGGAAGGAGCCGAAAATGTATATTTTTGGGTTATTCTAATACTTCCAAAGCATACAGGTTGTATGATGAAGAAAATAAGAATTTCATTATGTCCATAGATGTTATTTTTCTTGAATAAGATAAAGATAATTCCACTGTTGACAGGCAACTGGTTCATTGGGAGAAATTTGCATCCAAAAAGTTCTATTTTGAATCTGGTAATGATGTTCCACATATTGAAGGGGGGGTTTCCATTCTAGATCAGTATATGGTTCTTCAATATTTGACTCATGAGAATGTTACTGCTAAATAAAATTTAGATGATAGTAATGTTTCTGCAAGATCAACAATTACTCTTGAAGAGCCTATTCTTGAGCCTGTTTTTCAACCATCACACTCACTTCAACAACCTTTACAAAGATCCACACACGTTTGAAAAGTTCCAAGCAAGTATGATGATTTTGAAACAATAATTTCTTCTAAAGGTGATTTAGATAACATTTCTTATGACTGTGAATGTAATCATCCTACAATTAGTGAACCCAATATTTTTGAAGAAGTTGTTAATTGTGATGAATGGGAGGATGCAATGAAAAAGGAATATGATGCACTTAATAATAATGAAACTTGGAGGTTAGTGGATCATCCCGTTGGCGTCAAACCTATTGGTTGCAAATGGGTGTATAAGATCAAGTATAAGGCATATGGTTCACTTGATAAATACAAGGAAAGGCTTGTAGCAAAAGGCTACTTCCAAAAGGAAGGTGTTGACTACATAGAGACATTTTATCCTACAACAAAATGGGGCACAATTAGGACTTTGTTTTCTCTTGCAGCTCAAAATAGCTGTAAGACACACCATATGGATGTTAAAACTACGTTTTTGAATGAAGATTTGAAGGAGGATGTTTATATGTTTCAGCCAGAAGGTTTTTATGTCAAAGGCAAAGAGAAAAAGGTATGTAAGTTGGTGAATGCCTTGTATGGACTGAAACATGCATCTCGCGCATGGTATGAAAAAGTAACTGAACACCTTCTTAAGTTGAATTATAAGTTATTTGATCTGGATGATGCAACTCTTTTTTTTACGAATATTGGAAAGTTAGTTGTATATCTAGCTGTGTATGTAGATTATTTGATGATCACATGAAATAATGATGGTTATATAATGTTAGTTAAACGAGAATTAATTTCAACATGATAGTTTTGGGTTTATTGCATTGTTATTTAGGGATTGAAGTTGATCACAAACCCAAGTACATTTTATAGGGATTGAAGTTGATCACAAACCCAAATATATTTTTTAGGGATTGAAGTTGATCAAAAGCCCAAATATATTTTTATTTCTTAGAAAAAGTATATTGGAAAACTACTGGAAAAATTTGGGATGTAGGATTGTAACCTCGTTGCTAATATTATGGAGAAAAATTTGAAGCTTACTTTCACTGAAGGAAGTACGTTTGAAGATCCAACAAATTACAAGTAACTTGTTGGAAGTTTGAATTTTCTAACTACTACTAGACCTGCAATCATTTTTTTGTAGGGATACTTTCCAGGTTCATGCATTAGCCATGTGAAGTTCAATGGAATGAAATGAAGCAAGTGCTCAAGTATTTCAATGACACATGAACATATGACATCAAATATTCCAAAGTTGCAGATTTCCATCTCACCAGCTATTCAGATTCAGATTTTGATGGAGATAAGAAGAACATGGTTTCTACTTTTATTTATTTGATGAGTCTTTGACCAACAACCCTAGTTAGAGATCACACAAGCAATTTGTTCATGTTGATTATACCACCGAAGACGAATATGTTGCAACAAATAAAGCCACAAAATAAATCATTTGGCTTCACAAAATACTTGAAGACTTGCAGGAGAAACAAAAGGCTTCAACCCCACTACTTATTGACAACTCTTCTGCAATTAATTTGGCCAAGAATCCCAATTTTCATGATCGAAGAAAGCATGTTAATACCAAATACCACTTGATTCGACATTATTTAGAGGCTGAAGTTATTCATCTAACACATTTTCCTACTTCAGAGTAGATCACAGACATATTTACTAAGGCACTGGGATGTGAAAAGTTTGAAAAGTTTTGAATGTTACCTGGCATGTTAGATGTCCCTTCGGATTAAGGGGGGAATGTTAACTAATCCTTCAGGGTTATGTTTGTAAAATAGGAATTAGTTGTTAATTTTTACTTTAAGTTAATAAGTTACCAAGACAAAATTTTATTATATCTACCCTATGTTTGTATAAATGAATGTATTCACAATCAACACAATCACATTTCCATTGTGGAGTTTATACACAAGCATGTACATTTAATGTTATGATGGAAGGTTGTGATGAACATTATATCAATGTTTTCTTTTTTACAAAGAGTTAAGCCAACACAATTTTGTATTTTCTCACTATTTTTTAATACTTTTTAAATTGAACATAGTGTGTTGATTTTGTAAGGAATCCTTGTATTAATAGTAGGAGCTCCCTTGGTGTCTTAATAGCTAGTGTAAGTGAATTACATGTAGTTTGACTTTATGAATTTTAGTAATACATAGTAGCACATATTAGAGAGTTCGTGTACCAAGAAAAGTATTTCATAATGTATTAAACATTGCCACATTGTTTGAAACTCAGTGGCTTAGGGAAATTTATTACTAAGAAGAGTGACCTCATTTAAAAAAAACGTGCTAGGTGGGAGCTAGCCATATTATAATGAGTTTGATTATCATGTATACAACATTTGCATTAGGGAATTCCATAATGTACTAGGGATGCTCGAGGTCTTCACATTGACAATAATATCAAGTACACATTTGCAAGTTGTCATTAATTTATTTAATATTTGTTAAAATGTGCAACTAGTGCCAAATTCCACTTTGGGCAGCTCATTGACCTAAGATGATGTTTGGAAAAAATTTCTCTTTTCAAGAGGACCAAAATTGACCTTGGAAGCACTAAATTCAAACATGAGAAATATGTTTTTGATAACGAGCCCACAATAACACATTTGGTCAAGGTCGACTTGAGGTCTCATTAGACAAATTGACCCTTCTCCAACACATAAATAAAGGAGGCCCTCAACCTCATTTGGCACATTCATTCACACATCATTCTCTCTCCTCATATTATTGGTTCGTACATCTGAGGCAACTATTCTTCCACATGTGCGAAATTATTGAAGTTGATTTGACCTGTGTTGACTTTATGTTTTGAGGAGAATTTAACCAACGTTTACTTTTGGAATTTTGAGGGACTGTTTGACTACATTCTGACCAGGGAAGGATATTTCCTATCAAACCACATTATTTGGCATAAAAACTGAGGTAGGAGGAGTTGTTTTTCTAGGTTTGACCAGAGGAGTGTAGGATTGTTTTGACCACATGTTGACTTCATCATTTTATTGGGTTTGACCATCATTTTATTCATTGTTTTTGTTGTTGTTTGACCACCAAGGAAGGTCGAGTATCCTTGAATTTGACCGAACTCAAGGGGAGTTGTTTGTCTGTTGCGTTGACTACTTACTAGTTAGGGCGCATTGACTATTGTTGACTTTTCATAATTGCAAACTTTCCTCAAATCAAATTTGACTTTGACTTCATCAGTTGGATATTGGTTTGAATACTTTGCAAAAGTCAAGTCACATTGAGTTTGAATTTCATTATTGTACTCTATTGGCTATTCTCTCTCTGTTGAACATTTGAAATTTGATAATAAGAAGGATTGATTGATTGAGTGTTTCCCCCTCTCAGGGTTTTTCCTTGAATTTAGCTAAATATATGTTTTCTTTTATCTTAACTTGTCTTCTACATTTTATTGTTTATGTTCTATCTACAATTATTGTTAATGTGAATTAATGGTTTATGTGATGACTATTGAAATCTAAGTGGAAATTATCATTAGGCTAGTAAAAGGACATTGAAGTAATTTTTACAAGCATAGAAAATACCATTGTTATTCAAAATTAACAATATTCTAATTCTATAACATAACTATAATATATTTTTTTGTTGGTTTGACCCACAAGGGATTTGAACTTTGAATCTCTTGGTTTACATATTACTTCATAACACGGTCATCACCAATTGAGTTGCTCCCCATGTGCTAACATATAACTATAATATATAACTAGAATATGTTTTAACAAATTATAATTCTTAAAATTTGAATTTGCATATGTCCATTAAAATACAACTTCAACCATGATTGTAGTTAAATAAATAAATAAAATTATAATTGATGTGAGGAAATTATGTTATATTACAAAAAAAAACATAGTATTATAAACATTGTTAATGAATTGAAATTAGTTTTGATACTTGTGAGGAGTATGCTTCCGTTGACGGGAAAAATTGTACTGTCGCCAACAAGGGGGTCTCCCTGGTGAAAGGTCCCAATTAGACCTCACACCGTGTGGGGTAGGAGCACCATTTGGTTTGTGGGCCCAGCTACCGCCATAAGTGTTTCCACTCTTGGTTGTCAGATGAGAAGATGATGGAGCAGAGGCAAAGGTGAAATGACCAATCAGTGAAGCAAAATCAAACCAAGATAGATGAACCATAAACAAAAATAAAAGCAAGTCCAAGCAGCAAAGTAAAAAGGGGATATGCCATGAGTGGGATCTGTGAGTTAAAAAACCAGTCAGACATACATGAAAGAAAACACGCCAGAAGTTAACTGCAAAGTAGTTCACAATAGATAACTGACATGGCAAGGGACAAATAAACACTGATTCAAAAGAAAAAATACACGCATCCACTGTGAAATAGTTCATAACCAATTGCATGCATGAAAGCACACATACAACATAATGAAGTATTAGACAACTAGTACTATCACCACAAACAAGCACGTGAATCGGTACCATAAAAGAGAATATATTATTAATGCTGCTGCAACGTCAAATACATGTTTACAACTCGTCAAAACCCAATAGTGGAACATGGGCTGTTCATTTCAATGCATGATACCAAAACCCTAGCCTTGATACCTCTCTCTCTACTTGATACCAAGAGCTAAGTGCCTTTAGCTCTCAAGCAACAATTCCTCTCCCATACTGGCCTCCATTGCCGAGCTAAAAGTCCCTTTAATCTTTCCCCGAAGTTGCATATATAGGTTGAGATGTATTTTGAGTTTCCCTTTACTCTTGGTCTTCCCGATTGTTGACATACTCTACAACCCAGAGGGAATTTGCGACTTGCGACCTCGGATTTGACTGCGACCTGCGACCTGCGACCTAAAGCCATCTGTGACCCGCGACCTTGAAAAATCTGCGACCTGCAACCTGGGAAATCTACGACCTGCGACTTGAGGTCATTTCCCTTCTGCATTCCTCTTTTGGCGAGCCCCAGTTTTCATAGCAAGATGCCTTTTCCTGCATATCCTTCTTGTGCAAGTAACCAGGTGCCTTTGATCTTAAAGTGAGGTTCTTGGGGATTTGTGAGAGTCCACCTCGCTTTAAAAGGGGTCGCCTTGCTTGCTGGGAAAATCCTGTCTCTTCGTGCAAACCAATAGCTTCCACCTGCAATTAAATAGCATAGGTCACATGTCTTTATGATCGAAATAATAATTCTTAGAGGCGTATTTAATTAATTGCAAGAGTGATTTAAACAAAAGCTGTTAGTTTAGACCCCTGTGTAGTCTTTTGTCATGTCGCAGCATTGTTGGTGCATGTAGTTTGCGTATGATGGCCTTGTGGCCTTATACCCAAAGCTTATTTCTTCTCTTTGGCATAATGGTAAGGATAAAAGCTGATTTGCACCGGGCGCAATTCTATCTACGTGTTGCTTCCTTGGTCACTTCCTTGTATGATTATTGCAGGGCTTCAAAATGGGATACACCCTTGGCAAAGCCAGTACATGTATACATGCGCATCCCTCTAGCGCATCCTTGGTGTGCTTTCAATTAGTGTGGTTATAGGGTCCCTTGCAGCAGTACTTCGATAATTTTCTATCACGTAAGCTTAATATCCTATTTCCATACACCTTTACATTACATGATGATGCTTTTTGTGCGTAGTCCACAAAGTTCCTTCGCTCTTTTTTTAAAGCATATACCACCCCCTGTAATATAAGTGTGTGCCCACTCCATTTAAGAGTGCGAATTTGAGTCTGGATGGGAGTGGGTGTTTCCCTTGAGAGAGGTCGCACTTTTGGAGTAGGGTCGCATAGTCGGAGAATTTCACCAGTCGCAGTCTCTCTTGGACACACCTTTTGCAACCTTGTGACCTCAGAGAGGTCGCACAGTCGCACTGGAGTTGGGTTGCATCTTCCGAACGGAAGAAAACATTGCGAATTTGCGACCTAAGGCCCATGAAGTGCCCTTTTGTGGCCATGTATACGCTTGAATTTTGTTGCGTGAGTTTTGCCCCTTTATTTTAATACAACTTCGCCTCTGATGGTAATGCCCCTCAAGGCAGCTACTACATATCGTAACTTGAGTGCATGTACTCCTTATGTGGTTCAGATGCCTGAAGGTGTGATTTCCCATTTGAAGGGCATGGGAGTTGTATTTGAGTGAGGTCGCAATTCTGGTGCGGAGGTCACACAGTCGGAGAGTCACACCAGTCGCGATTTATCTTAGATGCACTTATATGCGACCTTGCGACTTGGGTGGCGGTCGCACGGTCGGGTAGTCGCATAAGTTGCAAGATCCCTTTGCGTAAGGTTTTGCGACCTTGTGACTTGATAGAGGTCGCGTAGTTGCGCTGAGGTCGGGTCGCAGCCCTTGACAGATGGCGTAGGTTGCGACTGGGTGAAATGAAAATGCCTCTCTACGACCATGCATGCCTCTTTTGGCAATGACGGTCGTGACAACACCGGTGACTTTGCAACCTCGGAAGAGACTACGTGGGGGAGTGCGACTACTTAAAGTAGCCTCGGATTGTCAACGATAATTCTAAGAGCCATGAGAATTGTTGTTTTGTTGTTATTTTGTTTCGATCTCGTCAGGTCAGATAAACAAAAGACACGAACAATACGTTCGAAAATCCTTGAGACATGAGCTGGTATTCAATAAACATTTCGCACTTTCTCCTTAGCGATATTATTTGAAGGATGTTTTCCGTGAATCTGTGTCCGAGGCTAACATGTCGTGTCCTTTTAGATCTTCTTGAACACCTGAACTTCTATCGCTGTCTCGTTCCGGGGTTGAAACAGATGTTATTTCCAACCAACAGTGATGGCTTGTGGCTGGATGTATTTTTTTACCCCGGTCTCATTTCTTAGATGCAGTAATGACATTGCGACTTTATGAGGTCACTGAGTCACAACCTCCACAAGATGCGTTCCCCGTCACCCCCTTAGCATATGCAACTGGTCACATTCTTCTTCTGGGCTGGCCGCAAATGGTCTTCATCAGGTTGCATTCATTCTTCTTTGCATGGCCTCAAGTAATATTGCACTAATATTCCATGGATGTGTTTTGTATTAACCTTTATGATCTTCCCTTGGTTTACGTCCACCATATAAAACTTTGGACGAAAGCCTGACACGTCCGCGCCCATGCCGTGCAACAGTTTCTTAGAACTCCACGGGACATGGCTTTTTGAGTGGTCAAATAAAAGTGTGCATTTTATGGAGCTTTGCTTTAGGCCCATGTTGGCCCATGACTTGATTTCATAACGCCTAATCATTCGGATCCTTCTTCATCTTTTACATATTTACATCTTTGAAATGCGCGGTCTCTTTGCAATGGTCACCATGCGAATGTCGAGGCTTTTGAATGTGATGGACTATTGGAATTTAATCTTTGCAGAGTATTTTAATGATGTTGTCGATGGAATCTTTAATGAAATAGATAAGTTGTTCAATATATACTGATGGCGTCTTTAACCAATTTCCTGAAAGCAATAGTATGAGTATGGGTCATCTCTTGGTAATAATGAGAAAGAAAACAAATGATTATAGAAATATCTAGTTCGAGGGGCAGCCATATTGAAATATCCAAACTAATATAGTGTAACTTTAAGTCAATTATTTGAATATTCGTAAGTCTGGGAACCGGCTTAGACTTATATTGACATACAACCATCAATCGTAGTAAACCTTGACACTTCATGATTCCACGAGGGAACGATTCATTCACATAGAAGGCCTTCTTTAAATAACCGAGACCATGCTCCAGGAAGGTGCGGTGATAGGGCTGGGCCGAAATAGGTCAAAGGGATATTACTTTTTGAAGGCCGCGTTGAAAACTTACAGGGCTATGCGAGCGGAGGGGGACCCGAAATTTTGAATACACCCAAAATTTTGGGTGGTGTTGTAGCGGCTACAACAACTTCCTTTGTATGGTTAGGCACCATAATGTGAGCAAAGAAACTATGTATAATATATTTTTGGGGTAACTAAAACACTTTTGTTTCTTTAAGGGTTTTTTTGTTGCATTTAAATCCCTTTGTTATTCTTTTTCAAGAGACTATGGCCAGGGCTGACAGATCTATTTCCTACTTTCATGCCATGTACTCGTCTTGGCATATTGTTTCCATAGATGCTGATGGGTGCTCGGGCGGTCTGGCGGTTTTGTGGGATCCTAGATGGGAAGATTTCTTGGATTTTAATTTTTTTGGAGGCATAATTCTTACTGGGTCCCTGTAGGGGGTTTTGTCATAGGATTCATCTGGTTAACCTGTACGCACCATACACTAAAATGGTGAGTTTCTGGAGAAATTTGGAGGCTTGTGGTATTTTATCACTGGGATGCTCTATCATAGTAGGGGACTTCAATTGCACTCTTAATGAGGATGAAATTTGGGGGACAAGGGGCGTCAAGACCCTCTGTTACACAACATTTTGTCACTGTCCCTGCAATCCCCAACTCACACATTGGAGGGTCATTTCTGTGACCAACAAGTAGTGTCATGCCTTGCAAATACCATCCTTGCATCTCTTTTGATGAAATTTACATTCTTCTTGTTGACATTTCCCTGAGCAGAGCTGTAAAAATCCATATTTTTTCCTTGGCGCGAGTAGCCAGTTACACCCTCGCACCGACTTGGAAATTTAACATTGAGCCCGCGCTGTTGGCGCTCTGTGCCAGTTAGACACCCGCGCCAAGATGTTTATGGAATTTAAAAAAAAATAGAGGTGGAAGTTCCATTCCAACCACCTCGAGGATGAGTCATTGGGAGTGGTTGAACTGAAACAACCACGAACTCCTTCCTTTAGTTAGTAGTTTCCACCTCCCTTGGAACTCTCCAAAAGGATAAGACTCCCTCCCACCTTTGTAGGGATCCCAACCTCCTCCTTTTCCTCTATAAAAGAAGCTATCTCTCTTAGTACTAGCTAGCTGAACTGGGAGAATTATACATACTATAGCTAAGCTACTAGAGAAGATAGAATAAGAAGGAATTATGTTGAGAAAGCTTGAGTCGATGACTTCTAAGAGAGCTTGAGTCCATGCCTTCATCTCGTCCCAATTCCTTGATGAACATTTGAGACGTGCTTCGCCTGAACCCTGCTGGAGGAGACTGTGACATCAAAGCATCGGTTGTACTCTTCCTTCTATTCATTTATATACATGACTACTGTTTGGTTCCACTATTGTATTATGATGTTTATTTGATGCGACATGTTTAGCCCTCTTTGACTGTATAATAATTATGAGTGAAACTATTCTGTCATATGTTGTTCTTGTTCTTTGTCCCATGTGTAGGTATCTGAACGTGACAACGAATGGATTGTGACTTGCCAAGGCAGGAGCGAGAGGCCACTACTCTTTCTGCAATGACGACAACGTTGGATTCAAGGTAGGTTAAACTACCGTGTCTTTTGTTCATTCATTAACTAGGAAGCAACACTTTAGCATGTCCTTTTGTTACTAGACCCACCCTAGGGCTAGAGGGATCGTCTCTATCCGCAGAGAGGATTTACCTTCATAACAAATTGGCGACTCCACTAGGGACCAGTGCGAGTTTGTCATTTCATCCTGTTGGGTCAGTTTCAATTATTGGTTTAGTTATCTGTCTTTTTCTGGTTTGTTTGCTGAGTTTCCATCCTTTGTTCAACTCCAGAGTGTCAAGGTTGACCTCTGCTCATTAGGTTGTGGTTTTTTCCTCTTTTTCCCATAGGTATCCATCTTAGTGCGCTTTTTTTCTGGACAGTCGCACAGGTTTCTCTTTTAGCACTCGCGCCAACCCCTATATGGAATGGATTACAACCTTACAATTGCGCCAACCCCTGTAGGTTTTGGTTTGACCTGCTTAATGAGAGTTTTGGTCATTTTTTCTTGCTTCTAGGTTATATTTTGATGTGTTTTAAGCCTTTGAGACTGTGTTGACTACTACAGATTTGTTTCTCTTAGTCGTTTGTCCATTTTCCTGTCAGTGTCGTTTAAGACCTTAGGGTTTCTAAGTGTTCTTGCACACCGAGACTTCTGTTAGAGAACGAGTCTCTTTGATTGTTGTCAGTCTTGTTTTGGGTCTTTAGACTAAGTTTTTCTTGATCCTTTGGTTTTGTTGCTTGATCGGTCTTTTCGTCTTTTCAATTAGTCCTTCTTCTTCAATACTTTGAGCATCGATTACTTTGCTTGTTTGGGTCACGTTGGGAAACTCTCTTTTTTGATTAAAAGTTTGATTTATTAGCTTGCATTTTTTGTGTCTGTTTCGCTTTGGTTGAGTTATTCAATTTAAAATCTTTACATTCGCAAAAATCCAACTAGTGTTTATTTTGTTTTCCATTGAATTAGTACGTTGTGTGCTTCATTTCATTGAAAAATCAAAAAATATTTTTTGCATTCTTTTGTCGCATCGAAAATGAAATGTTCCTTTACATAAACTAGCATTTATTAGTCTAGGAAGGATTTTCGTTTTCGCTTGATTGCATTAAAGGCATTAGAAGTTTCTTCACATAATTTCCTTGCTTGCTTGCTTGTTTGAAAGATTTCTATCCCTCTTATAGCTAGCATTCATTGAATTTAAATGATGTTCATTTGCATATAGCTTGCATTTAGGAAGTTGAGCTCCGAATTCGATAAGGCCTGGAAATTGAAACATAATCCAAGATCAACTTTAAAATTTACTCAATGAATGTAAGGCAACATTGAAACCTAACGAAATATTTCTAGTGGTCTAGGCTAGAGATGTGTTCCGGCGTCTTAAAACCTAGTAGCTTTCGCTCGCCTTTTAGCTTCAGACAACGCTAGTATGGACTTGTGCTCCTCGTACCGTTGCGTATATAAAGGGAGCCCCTCTAGGTTGCAATCATTTATCGATAGGAAGCCGAGTCTGCTGCCTTGTAACCGTGATACACTGAACACAACATTCGGGGAGACTACCTGCACGTACGTTAAGTCCTTGGCCATTTCTCTTTTATTTGATCACCAAGGTGTATGTGGTAGTTCACGGAAACTTGGTATACCCTCTTGCTTAGAATACCTGTGTAGTCATTTCGATTTTTTCGTGACTCTTTAAATAAGTAAAATATCATTGAGTACTTGTCCTTTCACACTCGTTTCAAATTGAAAGTGACTAGAGTCATATTTTTTCTGTTTCTTGACTCTTAAAACATGAAACAACGGATTTTGGTTTCAATTTTATAAAATTAATCACCTACGATTACACGCCTATTAAAAGTTTGTTACTTGGTCTGATTGATTTCCTTAGTTTTGATCTTGGAACCTTTGATTGGTTCTCTTTTTTCCTTCCTGTTCTGATATACGGTCAAAGTGGCGGAACCTCCAGTTTCGTCATCTTCACTACCTACTAGTGGTGGTTCTTTTCTGGACGTTTCTTAGGAAACCCCTCAGTCCACTAGGTTTGTTGAGATTTCGCAGCCGATTCTACCGTCTATCCAACCCCTTGGTACTCAGTCTCCGCTTGACGAGCTGGTTGAGTTCAATTGGCCTCCTTCAATTGCTTGGTCTGGATTTGGGGACAAAGGAGAGTTTCCTCCTCTCACGTCTAGAGCGCCTTTTGTTGCTACTGCGATACCTCCTAGTCCCCGTAGTCTTTTCGAAGATCTCACGGCAGACTCATATATGGATTCCTCCAGTCCTGTTGGCAGTGAAAGAATGCCTGTATCCACAGGAGAATATCAACTCTTTCCTGAAGATCTCTCTCATGCCTCTATCCAATATTCTTCACCGTCGATATCACTTTCAGCTGGCTATAGGTCTTTGAGTCAGATTATATCTGGTGTTGCATGCATAGCACAATCCAGCACAGTAACTCCTCCTCAGAGTTTGGTCCTACCTTCGTTAGGGTTATCACCATTGAATCCTGGTTCATCGGTTACTGTTACATCTATTCCAGTCCAATCGACAGTCTGTGTGGCTTCTAGTTCATTTCCACTAATCCTGTGATTCCTGGTGGTCTTAATTTTAAAGAATATTTGTTAGCTGTTCAGCAGTAGAGTTTTCAAGGTTCTCAACAGTCTGAAGCTCCTAGATCCTCATTTCCATCACTATGATGTTGTTGGTAATCCCATGTATGTATATCCGCACCATTTTGATGAGCGTGGAAATCTAGTTTATTTGCCTCCTATTGATTCTTATCAGGTCATTTATGATCCTTATCAGTCTGTTACTCATTTGGGACCTACCTTGCCTATGCAACCCTCTAGCTTACAAGGAAAACCCTCTCAGGGAAAACCTTTATCTCAGCAGGGCCCTGCTTTTGGTCCACAAGGACAACCATATGGTCCACAAGGCCAACCTTTACAAGGACTGCCTTTGGTCCAACATGGACAACCCTATGGTCTCTCGAGTCAACCCCTGATTCGACCCGGATCATCTTTCGGTCCTGCGGGGCAAGTTTATCCACCACAAGGACAACCTGTTGCACATAAATCACAACCGCACGTTCAATATGGCCCAAATATTGTACAACTAGGACAATCCTACGGTCCTTCTCTGGGTCAACCTGGTCATCAGGGACAACTTGGACCGTCTCAACCATCAAGACAACCTTTATCGCAAGGTCAACCTGGTGGCCCTAAAAAACCATTTCAACAGCCGGTTCAACCAGCTCAACAGCCGTTGCAACTTGCCCACCAGCAGATTCCTTCATTGTCGTAGTTGGTTTTACCTGTTTACCCTTCTCAGCAACCTGCTCAACCTGCTCCGCAAGGTCAACCTGTGCAACCGCAGGGCGCTTATTACCCTCAAGCTTCACATCAACCATTATATAGCGCACCCCAGATTCCGTACCCTAAAACTCAACTAGTATATAGCGCACCACAGATTCCTTACCCTCAAAATCAACCTGTGTATCAAAAACCTCAACATCAACATGTGTATTAGCAACCTCAAAGTCATGCTTACATTCCATAGCAGAATCCTTATGCTACTCATCAAGGACCTCAGTGGTCTACTTCGACTCAATATCCTGGTCCTCAACCCTAGTATCAACTGAATTATCCTGCTTCTAATCCCTATGATCCAAATCCTTCAGGACAGAATGTATGGGGACAGGATCCTGCTCGGACTGGGTGGAATGTACACACAGGTCCTTATCAAAGACCTCCGATGACTTTTAATACTCAATTACCATTTCTTGCTACGTTGGAATTACCCGATGTGTCGAAGTTGACAAATGATCCTATTCTTAATAATCCATATTGGCCTCCGGTTCCAACCAAGATTCTTGGTGATTTTCCTAAATTTGAGGGTAAACCTGGTGAAGATCCCCAAACGCATGTTATGACATACCACTTGTGGTGTTCTTCTAATTCTTGGGTTGACGATTCTATTTGTCTTTGTCTTTTCTAGTGAACTCTTACTGGTGCCACTGTAAAGTGGTACTTTGAGCTGTCTCGTGGAGTTTTCCAAGATTTCGATTCTTTAGCCATGGCGTTCCTTACACATTTTCAGTTACTGATCCGCTATGAGACCGAGACGCACCTCCTCACTTCATTGAAACAGGACCGAGCTACACATATCTTGGATCATATTCATGAGTGGCGGCATCGTCGTTGCATGATCAAATTTGAGATACCTGATAAGCTTCTGACTCATTGGTTCACTACCTCCTTTGACAATAAGATTTCCAAAGACATAGCCATGGGGGCATGTGTAACCGAGGAACAAGACATTGCTTACGCCCAGTACCTTGATCTTGTGTACTCTCAATCTGGCACTTTATATGACATCTTGCCTGATGCTCCTCGACCTGGAACTTCTAAACCGCTAGCGACTCCATCCGTTGATGGTATTATTGGTTCTGTATCGCAGACTTCTCAGAAGTCTCCTTCATTCAACTCTGGGAAGCAGAAGTCTACTTCTTCCAATAATGTAGCTTCTCAGTCAACTTCGAATTCTGGAAAACCCACGGAAGTGAATGCTGTTCAGGCCAATCCTACAGATATTAATTCCAAAGGTAAGAAGAAGGGTAAAGGTAAGGCCAAAGCCAATACCCTGAAACAGGATTCTCCAAAACCTCGTTCTGATGATAGTTCTCAACGCAAACCGAAATATCCTTGTTTGATTTGTGATGATGAGCACTTCACCAAGGACTGTCCTTGACAGTATGAAGTGAGTCGATTGCTCAAAGGCACCCAAGGAGCTCTGGCCGTTCTTAAAGAACCTTTCCCTCAGTAGACCCAGATGGTAGAGCACCCTCATTCCTCTGCCCCATCTGGCTCACAAGTGTTTATGATGACCGGTTCTGCACCCGTTTCCGTTGCTACTTGATTGAAAGATTATTCTGGTTCGCGTCAGGTAGCGAGGAAGGAGATCGCTGATGGTACTCCTCCTCCTCCACCTGCTTCTGGCTCTCTTGAGATTGAACGGCCTAGAAACGAATCCGTTGTTCGGCTGCCTTCCAAAGGCGTGCTCCGTAAGTCTTTGTATAATCCTAACGCCCATGCTGCTCAGCATTACAGTATTGTTGAGGATTTGGCTTAGGCGCCGTCCGCAATTTATGCATTATAAGTACTTCAAATTTGTCTGTCACAACAGAAGGATTTGCTATCTGCGATAGGTGGGGTCGATCTTGCCGACACTAGCCTTCTCGCTTTCGATTTAGAGAATTTCATCCCGCGACTCCCGCACCAAATTGCGCTCATAATTCAAGTTGGTATTAATGGTTTGAATATTCACCGGGTTGTTGTGGACGAGGGTGTATCCACTTGTGTTATGTCATCCGCTTGTTGGAAAGCCATTGGTTCTCCAGCCCTCACTTCTTCACCCAATGCCCTTGAAGCATTTGATGGAAGAGAATCTAAACCTCTTGGTGTTCTCGCTAGTTTACCGATTACATTGGAAGGGAAGACAGTCAACGTCGAGGTCAAAGTCGTTGATACTAAACTCAATTGTAATCTTCTCCTCAGACGCAATTGGACTCACGCCATGCTGTGCATTCCGTCCACTCTCTTTCGTATTTTGAAGTTCCCGCACTAAGGAAATATTGTTACTGTCGATCAATTGTCTTTCTTCACTTCCTCTTCTGAGAAAAACGTTCTGTATGTGGATAAGATTCCTACTCCCTACGAGAGCGTTGGGCCGGGCCTTTTCAAGGACCCTATCCTCATAGGTTTTTTCCCCCTTCCACCACAAAATACTGTTAAGGTCAATAGGATTTCTTGCACCGATGACCCTTGGGTTATCCCTTCCCCTGAACAGATCGATTCGTTTGGAGATTCAATGTCATTGAGTCTAATTGAAATTGATTATTGTGAACTCGTTGCCGCGTCGGACACTCCGTCCTCTAATTTTGCTCCTTTGAGCATTACTCTTGACATCTATTCCCAATCCCGTTGGCTTGGTGCTTTTGATTCAATGGATCCTTTGAAAGAAGTGTTTCCTTCCGATGAGGCTATCGTGGAAACCCTGTCTCTCGACGATCTACCATGGGATGATGGTCATCATCGTTCCTCGTTTCTACCAAGTCTTGGGGCCATGTCTAACTGTCTTGAGCGTTTTTCTTCTCAAGTTCCTTCTCCTCCACTTAAAACTCCTGTTCAATTCTATGAGGTTTTTTCGGAAGGTAACTTGAGTAACATTACTCAGAAGATGTTTATCGACATTTCCATTAAATCGGGAATCGTCGAGAACATCCATATTGGGGTTACTTGTTTTTCTGATGAAGTGCAAGTCTATATTTTCCTTTTCTATGAATTTTGTGATGTCTTTGCATGGTCCTACAAAGAAATTCCCGGCATTGATCATAGCATCATGGAACATGAAATTCCTACTTACCCTGGTTCGAAACCTATTCGTCAACGTCTTCGTCCATTGCATCCTAGGAAAGTTGCTGCCATTAAGGCCGAAGTGGAAAAGCTTCTCAAAGCTGGTTTCATTTATCCAATTCCATTAACAGAATGGGTCTCTAATATTGTTCCTATAGATAAGAAATAGGACACTATTCGTGTCTGTGTTGACTATCGTGATATCAATCAAGCCTGTCCTAAGGATAATTATCCCACTCCCTTCACCGATCAAATAATTGACGACTATGCCGGGAGCGAGATTTTTTCCCTTATGGACAGTTTTTCGGGTTATAATCAGGTTAACATTCTCCCGACTGATCAACACAAGACTACCTTCATCTGTCCTTGGGGTACCTTTTCATATAAGAAGCTTCCTTTTGGTTTGAAGAATGCTGGGGCCACATTTCAGCGCGCGATGTCTTATGCCTTTCATGATATTCGCCACATCATTCAACTTTATCTGGATGACATTCTGGCTCATTCAGCCAAGCATAGAGATCATATTGACCATCTTCGTCAGATTTTTCTTCGTTGTAGACACTATAACATTTGGCTCAATCCGCACAAGTGTGTCTTCTGCGTCGATTCCGCTAGACTCTTAGGGTTTATCGTTTCCAAAGACGGGATTCTCCTGGATCCTCTCAAGGTTGAGGCTATTATCAATCTCCCCTCTCCTTCCTCATTACATCAGTTGTAGAGTTTACAAGGGAAAGCTAATTTTCTAAGCCGTTTTATACCTAACTATGCCGAAGTAGCTAAAGGATTCACATGATTTTTGAAACAGAGCATTCCTTTTTGCTGGGATGAGATCACTTAGAAATATTTTGATGTGTTGAAAACATTGTTGGTCAATGCTCCTCTCCTCTGCCCTCTGAATTATCATCGTGATTTTTCCCTTTATTTTGTTGCTGCTTTCAGCACAATTGCCATGGTTTTGGTACAAGACGATGATGATGGTCATGAGCATGTTATTTATTACTTGTCTTGTAACCTTCTCAACACCGAAACACGTTATGCTCATGTCGAGAAGTTAGCATTGGCTGTTGTTCAAGCCATTCAACGTTTTTGTCATTATATTCTTTTGTGTACAGTGACGCTGATTTCTGAATGTAACCCCATGATCTATATATTGTCTTGACAATTGCTGGGGGGAAAATAATCAAAGTGGATTGTTATCCTCCAAGAGTTTGATTTGGAATTTACTGCTGCCAAGTCTAAGAAATCATTAGTCTTTGCTGATTTACTATGTTCTCTCCCTTCCGACTCCGCTCCTTCTCATTCTAAGGAATCCATTCCAAATGATTCGATTTTCTTGATTAGCACCCTCGGTCCTTGGTACGATGATATCATCGTCTATCTCCAAACTTCATCTTTTAGATCTGAGTTGACGAAGGATGCCTGCTGACGCATTTGCCATCAGTCGCAACCTTATCGTATAGTTGGAGATACTTTCTATCGTGTTGGAGTCGATTCCATACTCCGGCAATGCTTGACTCTCAAGGAAGCCGAGAAAGCCCTGAATGATTGTCACAGTGGCACCTGTAGTGGTCACATGTATGGTTATGCTACTGCACAGATGATTCTTCGTGTTGGTTATTTTTGGCCTTCCATTTTCAAGGACCATATTGTCGCAGTTCGTAAATGCCATGATTGCCAGATTTATCAACGCAAGTTGCATGCGCCACCCATTCCTCTTCATCCTGTCATTACCGTTGGTCCCTTTGTGAAGTGGGGCATCGATTTTATGATGTGTAACCCTCACTCGGCTGGGGGGCATGCTTATATTATCGTAGCCGTGGACTACTTCACCAAATGGGCCGAAGCAATGCCTACACTTTACGCTGATGGTAAGACAGCTGCTCAATTCATCTTCAATCACATTATTGCTAGGTTTGGTGTCCCTCAAGCCATCATTACCGATCATGGTTCCCATTTTTGGCATTATATGGTGGTGGAGTTGACTTCTAAGTTGGGTCTGCGTCACGACAGCTCAACGCCATACTACCCTCAAGCCAATGGCCAGGTTGAAGTTGTGAACAAAGTTCTTGTCACGATGCTTCAACATATGATTGGGATCCACAAAATCAAATTGGCATCTTATGTAATTTTCGGCTCTTTGGGCGTACCTAACCTCAGTTAAGAGCGCAACCGGGTTCACTCCTTTCTAGTTGGTTTATGGCCTGGAAGCTACTCTCCCTATTGAATGTGAAATACCTTCGCTCAAGTTGGCTATTGAATTACTGCCGAATGCTTCGCCAGAAGAAGAGCGTCTCATTTATTTAGAAAGGCTAGATGAAACCCGCCGCTTTGCTGCTCTTGTTATTTAAGCACATAAAAAGTGGGTCAAAGCTCATTTTGATAAGTCCATTTCCCCTCGTTCTTTCGTTGAAGGAGATCTCGTCCTCCTGTATGACCAAGCTCATGATAAGTTGGGGGCAGGAAAATTTAAACCTATGTGGCATGGGACCTACATCGTTAAACGTGTGTTGCAAAATGGGGCCTATGAGCTTATTGATTATGAAGGTCATCCTCTTGAACAACCTAGAAATGGGTTGTATCTCAAAAAATATTATGCGTGAGTCATTCATGCGTAATAGGTGTACATAGTTGTTGCTTTCATTTCTGTACATGTTTTTCGTTTGGTGTGTTTTGTGAGCGTTTTACTGCTTATTGGGTCTTGCTTATTGTGCAGATGTCTATTACCCCTTATGTCGGTTTCACGAATGGTGCTTCCCGCAGTACCCTGAATTTATCTTCGGCAGCCTGGGTAATTTATGATTCTGTTGGTGAGTTGATAGATCTGCAATGTATTTGTCTAGGACGAACTACAAACAATGTTGCCGAATATAGCACTGTCATTGAACTATTAACCGAGGCGATCAACCTCGGCATACGCGCATTGCTTGTAAATCTAGATTCACAGCTTGTCGTTCTGCAACTCAATAGTCATTATTAATTATAAATCCGCACATTCTGAGATTGTATTTACGTATTTGTTTTTTGGAAAGACATTTTGATTTTATTACATATCGACATATTCCTAGACAAATGAACACATTAACTGATATAGTGGCTAAAAATGTATTAGATAGACATTTGCGTAATTTGTAAAAGCATAATCATATGTAAAAGATCCATGTAGGAATATATATATATATATATATATATATATATATATATATATATATATATATATATATATATATATCGCATGTTTTCAGCTGTGTGCATCACAAAAAATATATGTGTGTTTCTGTTACATCATGAGACATCATGTCTCTAAAAAATTTGTAGATAAAATAAAACCTAGGCGTCTAATCAGCATGGTGCTCGTGATAACATGTCACTACTCGTACAAGCCGCCTCAGTAAGCGGTGAATTCGGCTGGGCACCCCTACGGTATGTCTCTGGTAGGCGCGAGGAACATCGTCAAAACATGCATAATCCGGGAATCCTCGTGTGATTCCCTCCAGATTGCGCACTATCTCATTTTTCTCGCTGCCCTCACCTTGAGGGTCGAAATCGCGAGGGATTCGCCTCGCTATCAGTGACATGTCGACAGGTCTCTCGGGGCCAACATCTGAAATCACATGGATTTAATGTCAAAACATGCATAAATAAAAAAAATCATAATACTCATAAAACTTAAAAATGAGTCTTACCTAAATCTTCATCCCAATCCTCTCCCTCTGGGAGTGGGAGGTCCAGATCATTAGTAAAATCTGTACCAGAGTAGGGCCAGTCCTCCACAACAATCAGTTGTCGGCGGAGCCAATCAAAGAATTCCGGTCTCTAGGAGATCTGTTGACCGCCCCCTGCCCTTGGCATCAGTGCTGCCCATCAGGCCATCCGTGGTTCTCTAGTTGGTGGTGTCGGAACTATGACCTCCTGTCGCTAAAAAATGGGTAGTCGTTCCAAGAAGAATGATACCAGAATGGATCCATATCCAAATTGTTTCAATTTGGACTTCTTGTATTTTTTTAACTGGCGTTTCATGTTTATTATCATGGCCTCTACCCAGTTGTAGATGGTCGGTGCCAAGCAGTCTACAAAAAGAAGAAATTGTGTCTTTTTTGCTTCGTGTGGTGCTTGTGTCCCTGCAACTTATGTGATGGTATGTAGCACCACTCGTAGTGTCAAATCTGGGATAGTTTGGATATCAACTTTCCCACTACCTGATCCCTTCCGTGCTCCTGGACATACCCTGTCTATCACTATGGACATGTTTTCCATGCAAGGCCGGGAGCCGGTTAGGATTGGTGCTGCTCCCCTCCATGATAATCCTGTGATGAAATATACGTCAGAAACTTCAATCTCAAGTTCTTGATCCCAAAGGATGAACGTCTCTTGATTTCCGTCCCATATGCTGACCAGATACTGTAATAACTCTGGTTGGGCTCAGAGACATGGCGTTAGGAAGAATTTTTTCAAACCGCAATTTCTGAGAGCTTTCACGACTCCCTCATTTTCCATGGCTAGCTCATCTTCTTCGCTATGTTCCCATTCTTTCCATTCGATAACCATTTTTCCTCTTTCTACCTACAAACACATTCATATGAGTGGTATTAGTCAATTTTGAACCTTAAAATTGTGATTAATTGGGATATTTGATCAACATTTTTCCTAGAAATGGTTTGTGTCATTGGCACGACTGTTTCCTAGACAGTCACGCCAATGGGCGCGCCCTAGTGTAAAAAATTGGGCTGTTGGCGTGCGACTCCGTGCCCAAAACCCGCGCCGACCACCATGCCCTAATTTTTGCATTTCCTTCCCCAAAATTCGAAATTGAAAATTGCAGATACTGAGAAATGAATTAAAATGATGAGAGGGATCTCGTCTCTTACCTGGAGTTAACAGATTTGAGATTGGTTTGTTGGATTGGTCGCTATCGTCACCGCAAGATCACATAGTGAAATGGGCAACTATTGCTCCACAAGAGGTAAAAAGTAAAAAGTAATTGTTTTTACCATTTTTGGCATTTTATAACTTTTTCACAACCCTAATTAGGTTTTAAGACATGTTTTTTCGATTATTTTATTATATTATTTTCGAGAAATGGGTTTTACACACGTCTCTTGTGTAGCAATAGGTTTTTATGCGACAATAATGAAGTAACGAGTTATATTTTCTACTTTTTCGGACTCAGTAAAAACACGAAAAAGGCACTACTGGAGTCATCTTTCAGCTCTTTTCTGACTCTCTAAAGTTGAAAAGATTTTTGAGATTCTTGTCGTTTTGAACTTGTTAAATGGCTGCGAAAATATATCTACCCAGTATACGTTTAACCCTTTTTCGAGCTGGGATGGATTATTTACGAAAAAGGGATACCTTAACCTATTGCGACTAAGAGGTTCTCTTAGACACAATTTTCTACCTTTTCGGATATGTGAGACTACCTACGAAAAGGGATTGCTGGAGTTTTCTTTTCTGCCTTCTTTTCAAACTCTCTAAACATGAAAAGATGCTGAGTTCTGCCTTTATCAGACTTGTTAAACTTTTATGACATTGGACTTCGTCACCATGATGTTATTCGAGTTCCTCCTTCCTAGGGCTCGTTAAATGTACTAGGTTGGATTTTTCCAAAGGAAAAACTTACAATACAAACATATGCTATCCCCTTCAAGCTTGTTTTAAAAAATTATTGGGGTACTTGCCAGAAATGGTGGGGGAAAATGGAACCAAGTTTTAGCTATGTTGGCAGTATGTCGCTCTTGAACATGGCACTTGTCTACATTTGTGTCGGGTTGGGGACATCTCATTTTGTCATTTTTGCTTCTATGGGTTTGGGTAATTTATTTTGACCTCTCATTTTCTCTTTGCCATGTCATCATGACCTCAGATCCTTTTATGTCAAATACTAGCAAATCCAGTGTCATGTTCCTGATATGTTCAAGAGAAGTTTGCCTTTGCAGTTGTCAACCTTCCTCTGTTTCCCTATTTGTCCTGATTCACTTTAATCATGTTCCTCTGTCTCGTGTCAATGATGTGGGAAACATTATGGCCCTCCTTTGACCAAGTCACTTCCTATTGACTTCAGCTCATTATCTAGGAATTTGATCTAGAGACTCCCTTCTGGTACCTTGGAGCCTGCATGCCTCAATGGCAGGTTTTTCACATTCGACACAAGGTTCACATCATTGGCCTTCAAATCGAGTGATTCCGTGGATGTTTAACGTCAGATCATTATTCACATTCCATGGATTGTACCTTTTGTACCTTGAGGACCATTTTCATCATTAGTGGTTTCTATCGCGTCTGTTAACAATTTTCATCATTGGCTGGTAATCAGACGATTTTCCTGCATGTTCGACTTCAACTCATATATTCGCATGCTTGAAATTGTACTTGTTCGAGTCGAGATGGAGCGCAAGACCCTAGGTTTTGTCTAATAAAATCCAGGTTGTGGATTTTTGTGGATTATTATGACTTATTGCATGACTCTTTTGATTGGATGACTACAACCATACCTGAGTCTATTTACTAATCCTTACCGCTGGATGGTTGCATGGATCTCAGTTTTTATATAGTCTATTATGGATGGTTGCGCCCATGCCACATGATTCATGTATCACAGATATTAGTTGTATTTGTAATTGAAGGTCTTCTGACAACAGTGTTTGGTTCGAACGCTTTCTCATAAAGCATTTCATTCCTCCCTCTCCCTCGGACTTCGTGCTTTAGGGGGCATCTGTTACACAACATTTTGTCATTGTCCCTGCAATCCCCAACTTGCACATTGGAGGGTCATTTCTGTGACCAATAAGCAGTGTCATGCCTTTCAAATACCATCTTTTCATCCCTTTTGATGAAAGTTACATTCTTCTTGTTGACATTTCCCTGAGCAGAGCTGTAAAAATCCCTATTTTTTCCTTGGCGCGAGTAGCCAGTTACACCCTCGCGCCGACCGGGAAATTTAACACTGAGCCCACACCAATTGGTGCTCTGTGCCAGTTAGACACCTGCGCCAAGCTATTTATGGAATGTTTTTTAAAAATAGAGGTGGAAGTTCTATTCCAACCACCTCGAGGATGAGTCATTGGGAGTGGTTGAACTGAAACAACCATGGACTCCTTCATTTAGTTAGTAGTTTCCACCTCCCTTGGAACTCTCCAAAAGGATAAGACTCCCTCCCACCTTTGTAGGGATCCCAACCTCCTCCTTTTCCTCTATAAAAGAAGCTATCTCTCTTAGTACTAGCTAGCTGAACTGGGAGAATTATACATACTATAGCTAAGCTACTAGAGAAGATATAATAAGAAGGAATTATGTTGAGAAAGCTTGAGTCGATGACTTCTAATAGAGCTTGATTCCATGCCTTCATCCTGTCCCAATTCCCTGACGAAAATTTGAGACGCGCTTCACCTGAAACCTACTGGAGGAGACTGTGACGTCAAAGCATCGATTGTACTCTTCCTTCTATTCATTTATATACATGACTACTGTTTGGTTCCACTATTTTGTTATGATGTTTATTTGATGCAATATGTTTAGCCCTCTTTGACTGGCTAATAGTTATGAGTGAAAGTGTTCTGTCATATGTTGTTCTTTTTCTTTTTCCCATGTGTAGGTATCTAAACATGACAGCGAACGAATTGTGACTTGCCAAGGCAGGAGCAAGAGACCACTACTCTTTTTGCAATGACGACAACGTTGGATTCAAGATAGGTTAATCTACCGTGTCTTTTGTTCATTCATTAACTAGGAAGCAACACTTTAGCGTGTCCTTTTGTTACTAGACCCACCCTAGGGCTAGAGGGATCGTCTCTGTCCGCAGAGAGGATTTACCTTCATAACACCCTCTAGAAAATTTTGTTGGGGATTTGGCACGGGAGTCTAATTTGGTTGATATTTGTATGGACATAAACTGTCCTACTTGGTATAACGGGTAGAGGAGTACGAAATTCATTGGAAAACGCATTGGCAGGGTATTGGTACATGCGGAACTATTGGCTCACATGGGTAAGGTATCTTCCTGGGTAGAGGCATTAGTGATCTCGGATCATAGATCGTTAGTTATGGAATGGAAGTTCGAGAAATTTTCAAAAGGAATCCCTTTTAAGTTTAACCGTGTACAGTTAGAAGACAAGGATTTCAATGAGATGGTATGTGGTTACATGGCATGTCACAAGAGGGCAGAAGGGATGTCTGCTACGTTACATTTTTCTCAAGTGCTCAGAGGTCTAAAGGGGAGGGTCAGGGTATGGGAGAAAATAAATAAGGAAGAATTAGAGGAGGATTTTAAGATAATTAAGGAAAAAATGTCTCAGACCCTCATAGCGTTGAATGTTGGCTTTCACATCCATGAGAAATGGGCCAGACTCAGGAGTTTGGAAGTGGAAAAGAGGAGGATATTTTTGATTCATGAGAAAACCTGGCGACTTAAAAGCAGAGTTACCTGGCTCCGTGAAGGGGAAAAAAATACCAAATATTTTCATGCAATCACAAATTGGAGAAATATTAAAAATTCTATTTGGCACATTGATGTTGATGGCAACTCTTTCCATTCCACGAAGCCGATACAGGAAGAGGCTATTAAAATTTTTGGAAAGATCTTTAAAGCTTCGAAAGGCTACTTAATGGAGGACCTTATATGGGCTCTGGAGGACTACCCGATGATGTTTAGTGATGAAGAAAACTCAGAACTCACCAGGCCTGTAAGCAATGATGAAGTGGAGAGGGTACTAAAATCCTTTGCACCGGATAAAATTCCAGGACTGGACGGTTGGACACTTAAATTTTTTATTCACTTTAAAGATTTATTTAGTAGTGACATTATTGAGATGGTGGAAGAGGCCCGATTAGAGGGGGTGATCCACGGGGCTATTAATTCGTTGTTTTTGGCAGTCATACCAAAGAAGAAGGCATTGAAGTATTTCGAGGACTACATACCCATATCACTTTGTAACACCCTATATAACATCATCTCTAAAACTATTTCTAATAGAATCAAATTGGTTTTTTCAAGGTACATTTCCCCTGAGAAATCTGGTTTTCAGCAAAACCGCAACATTCATGATGCCATCGTATCTACTCAAGAAATCATTCACACCATCCAGTCCAAGCACTTAGACGCCTCAGTTATGAAGGTAGACCTATAGAAAGAATATGATCGTGTTGATTGGGGCTTTCTGAGGCTAATCTTACACAAGATTGGTATGGATAGTGTTGCAGTGAATTGGATAATGGGTTGCATTTGTGGCTCCTCTATGGCAGTTATCATAAATGGAACAACTTCCCGTTTTTTCAATCCACGCAAGGGGCTCAGAAAAGGGTGCACTTTGTCTCCATTACTATTCATATTGGTTATGGATTCTATGAGCATAAAGATCAGGAAAGCGGTGGATATGGAGGCTTCCCGGGGCATCAAGATCACCACACAACGTGAGATATAACATAGTCTATTTGTTGATGATATCTTGATTTTTGGGATGCTTATCCATAGATGTTGGGAAAACGTCTTCGATTTATTTCAACGTTTTTGCTTGGTTTATGGAATGGAGGAAAATGAGGGTAAGTCATGCTTATATCATTCAAAGGGTCTTGTGGAAGTCTCTGGTTATGTTGAATCCATCTTTATTTTCAAATCATTACCACTTGCTGAGGGTTTCACCTACCTGGGGTTTCACCTGAAGCCTTCCTGTTATGGCATGGAGGACCGGAAATGGATACTTGAGAAATATCATAAGAGGATTAAGATATGGTTTTTGCGGTGGTTATCCATGGGGGGAGAATGATCTTGGTTCAAGCTGTCCTACAACAGCTATCAGTTTTCTGGGCACACCTCTTTATGATCCCCAAGGCCATTATTGGGAAAATCAAAGCTCTTTTAGCAAATTTCATCATGGATGGTGGAAGAAAGGAGCGCAAATATCATCTGGTGAGGTGAGATATGATTTAATTCCCAAAAGAATGGGGAGGATGGGGCATTATGGATGTGGAGTGTTTTGGTAAAGCACTTATGATCAAAGCATTGTGGAGAGTTATGCACAATCCTGACATATGACATGACATTATTAGATATAAATATCTAGGAAACCAAAACTTGGAAGGTCTATTCGCTGTGTGTAGAAATTTATTAATACTGATAGTATTACCAGATTATCCTGATCTAACAAATTAATCTTATGTTAAATACAGAATCCTTCCACTTAATTCTTTGCGGAAATTAAATCGCCAATTGCAAAACCCATGAAGAAAATCAATTGCACGTAAACACAATTGTTTAACAGGAAAGCTTAAATCTAAACACCCCAACTATCATATATTATGTATATCAATGGAATCATGTAACGATCTCATACAAATCTTAGTACATCAAGCTCTCAGTACAATCAACAATCATTACACACTGTCATGCAGAAATTTGCATCTCTATACACCAATTTCTTGCCTCCTGACAACCTGCCTCCACTACGTAATCCCCGCTGAAGAAGACCCCTGAATGAATTCGAATTGGCCTTGCCTTGACTGCGCAATCCTCATTGGCATCTCCAATGTGTGTTAGATGCATTGAATGCATCACTATAGTCACAAAAGATAGTCCATCTCACCCTTTCACCTATCTCTCCACTGGGTCTCCACTTGAACTGACATGTAAGTAGTTAACTGATGTATTCGTTTAGTTGCAAGTGAGTTATTAGTTGTGAATTAATTAAATAATTAATTCAATAAACTCTTACTAGTGTATCTTTCAGTTAGAACTAGATACAACTAGGACAACTGAGTTTAACTCACTTAACTAAGTTAAACTAAATAACAACTCCCATATCTACTCTTCCAACTCTGTCACAACTTTGCCACTTATGTTCTAACTGAGTCCTCCATGCATGAGTCACCAACCACCCTAGGAATTGCATAATTCCTTCAGCCCACTGATTTTCCAAATCTGTTCACTGAAATAAAGTGCTCCAAGAGAATAAGTTGATATTTATTATCAGATTATTATTAAGGGCTAATAATAATCGACATGCATCTATTTTTAGATTGACGATCTATAAATAGACTTCGCCCAATATTCTAAAAATAGAATTTCATCTATTTTTCACATTTGACCAACCATCTACAAATAACATCCTGCAACTTATAGAATATGCTCACCATGTCTAAAAATAGACATACACCTAAAAATAGCTTGCGGGCCCCACTTAGTGAAGGTGCATACTTTTCACTAAGCTCATCATCTTGTTGAATCTCAACACTCCCTCTCAACAAGATAGGGATTATCCTTCACCCCGATACTGCCTCTATGGTATTCTAATTTACTCCTGCTGAGCGCCTTTGTTAGAGTATCTGCATCCTGATCTTCTGTAGGAATGTACTAAAGAAACATGATCTTCCGTTGCAAACAATCTCTTATATGATGATATCGGATATCTATATGCTTAGATCTATCATGAAACACATGATTAATTGAGAGTTTAATGCAACTCTGATTGTCACAATGTATCATTGTAGGATCTAAATGAGAACCGAACAAACCGACCAGGATATTCCTCATCCAGATAGCCTCACATGCAGCTTGACTTACTGCCATGTATTCTGCTTCCGCTGAACTGAGTGCCATGGATATTTGTTTCTTGCTGTACCAAGAAACTGCTGTAGATCCGATACTAAAAACCCCTCCTGATGAGCTCTTTTCTGTTGGGATACCTGCCCAATCTGCATCTGTGAAGCCATGCAACTTCACCTCATCTGTCTATCTGTACCATAAGCCATAATCAGATGTGCCCCTAAGATACCTCAATCCATGCTTGCCTGCCTTCGAAAAGAGCTTGGTAGGCTTAATCATCTCTTGACTAAGCTGGTTCACCACATAGCATATGTACGGTCTTGTACTAATAAATAAATGAGCGAACCCAATGACTTTAGATAAACAATGGCATCCACTACCTCTGCCGATGTAGCATCCTCTTTCCTCCAATTTCTTGGAAGAGGAGTATCCATGGGCTTGCAGTCCTCCATGTGAAACTTACCAAGTATCTCCCGAGCATACTTGCCTTGAGACACAAACAGTTCACCTTCTCACTGCCATATTTCCAATCCAAGGAAATAGTGAAGGAGGCCCAAATCCTTCATCTCAAACTCCTTTGAAAGATATGCCTTGCATGAGTGTATCAACTGCTCATCACCCATTAGTATTAAATCATCAACATAAAGAACAATGATTAAAAGCTTACCCTCCACCACAATTTGGTACAGTTTTGCATCTGCCTCACTCTAGGTGAAGCCAAGTCTGGTGAAATAGCTGTCAATCCGTGTGTACCAAGCACATGATCCCATTAAGGAACACAGTCTATGATCCAATTAAGGAACACAGTCTTCACATCCATCTGATGAATGTGCCAACCCATTTGCACTGAGAGAGAAAGGATGGTCCTTATGGAAGAATACTGTGCGACAGGTGCAAAGGTTTCTTCATAATCAATCCCCTCGATCTGTGAGAATCCCCGAGCAGCAAATCTTGCCTTATACTTCTCGATGCTCCCAACAACAGCTTGCTTTACCTTTTAGATCCATCTTGAACCTACCACTGATTTACCCACCGGCCTTGGAATAATATCCCAAGCAATGTTTTTGACAATGGAGTCATACTCCTCCACCATGGCATCTACCCATGTGGGCTCCTGCGCTGCTTCTTCAAAAGAAGATGACTTTGTCACGACACACTTGCTCATAAGAGCCATGTATCCAGTAAATCAGTCAGGTGAATTTCTCTGTCTGTGCTGTGATGTAGGGACTCCTACATTCTGTGCCGCATCAAGCTTCAATCTCTTAGTTTATGTGGTATGCTTTTTGCCTATTCTGATGTTTGGTTCTGCATGAGTGGACTCCTCCACTCCATGAATTTCCTCCTGTGGTTGATCCACATCTAGAGGCTCATCTTTGGGAACAAGAAGTTCCCCCTTTGCATGCAAGTGTATCTTCCTCTCAAGCGACAACTTCATGGCCTTCACCTCATTGAATTTTATATCCCGTCGCACCACTATCATTCGATTGTTTGGAAAATACACATGTAATTATGGGGTGTTTCTGTGTACCCCACAAATATCCCAACTTCTGCAGTCGGCTCCAGATTCTTCCTGGCGTCCTTTGTCACATGAATGTAAACAGATGAGCCAAAAATATTCAAATGAGAAATATCAGGCTTCTTACCAGTAAAAGCTTCTTCAGGTGTACTCATGCCGAGTACTCTATGAGGACAACGGTTTTGCACATAAACAGTAGTGTTGCATGCTTCCGCCCACCAGTACATCGGTAGGCCCTGGTCATGCAACATAGCTCATGCGGCACCCACGATCGTTCTGTTCTTCCTCTCCGTGACCCCATTTTGCTGGGGGATATGAGGCGCTATGATTTCTCTTCAAATTCATTCTTTGATACATAAGTCTTTGAATTCGTTCGAGATATATTCACCACCATTATTTCTCCACAGAGTCTTCACTTACTTCCCCGACTCCTTCTCCACCAATGCTTTAAACTCACATAACTTTGAGAATGTTTCACTCTTCTTCTGCATGAAGAAGATCCATCATCTACGAGAATAGTCATCAACAAATATAACATAATACCTATGTTTTGTTTTTGAAGAAACTGAGAAAGGTCCACACATGTCTGTGTGAATTCTCCCCAGGATCACCGAAGCACGGTTCTCCTTCTCATGAAAGGTGGTCTTCACAAACTTACCCATAGTACATCCCTTGCACTGATCTGACTGTGCAAGAGTACCCTTGGGAACTCCAGTAGAAATCTACTGCAAAATCTTCAAGGTGCCATGGTGAATATGGCCCAATCTCCTGTGCCATAATTTGCCCTCATCCCGGTTCACCATTTCTTTTGCTTTGCCCATCATTACAGTGCAACCATCTACCTCCAGCTTGTAGAGATTCTTAACTCGAATCCCTATCCTCTTGGTTTGACCCATTGTTTATGTCGTAGGAAAGATTTTCCCTCGCTGAAAACAATGTCATAAACTCTGTCCTCCAACATAGCGACCGAGACAAAGTTCTTCTTCAAACCTGGAAAATGCATAACATCTTTCAACAGAAATGGTTTACCTGAATCCCTCTCAAAGGTAATGGTTCCAATGCTGTTCAAACTGTATCTACCATCGTTGCCCATCTCTATATGCATTTGGAGATCCTTCTCCTCCAAGTCACTAAACAACTCCTTGTCTCCCATGATATGGAAGGAAGCACTACTATCAAGATACCACACCGATCCCATTGTGCTTGAAACCAAGCATGCGATCAAAGATAAATCAAGTTCAAATTGCGAGGCTAAGGCCTCACCTGCTGCAGCTCCAACAACCTTCTTGTTCTTATTTTTCTGTGGGCAGTTAGTGGCAAGACGCCCATGTTTGTGACAGTGAAAACACTTCACCTTGGACAAATCCAGCTTCTTGCCTTTAGCCTCATATTTTGGATGGTATTTATTCCTCTTCCATTTCCTTGTTTTGAAATCCAAAGTGAAATTCTCTTCATCATCATTCTTCGATGAAGAGCCATCCCTAGTATTCTGCCTTATCTCCTCCTACACAAGATCCGACCAAAGTCGCTCCCAATCCGGCAGTTTCTCCCGTCCATTGACAGAGTCTTCGTAGCTGTGCCAACTCTTCAGAAGCCCAAGGAGAGCCAAGCTCACCAAGCCGTCATCCGCAACTATAATTCCCACACTCCCCAGCTCATCCCTACATTGGAAAAACTTCGTGAGATATTTTGGAATACTGTCGCCCTTCTCCATTTTGATTTTTCTGAGCTTATCTTTCAGCGCCAACTTCCTATGGTCGTTGCTGCTCTGGAAAAGATCTGTCAAATCCCTCCACATTGAAAATGGAGTGGATTTTATATGAAGGCTTGACACAATATGGTCTTTCAAACCTTCCAACAGAATCCTTCTTGTCGTTGCTACCTTCTTTTGCCATGCGTCAAGTAATGCAGCATCGCTAGAAGTAGGCTTAGGAACATCGCTATCGATGAACTCCTTCAGTCCATTATCTTCAAGCACCACCTCCATCCTGTCCTTCTAGGCTATGTAGTTTGAGCTACCCTCAAGGGAATACTCCAACCGCAACCCATTCAAAGCCATTTCAGTGAATACTCAACTGTTGCAACAAGAAAATTCTGTAGCGAATTCGAATTTCCCACTAGCACAAAACTCAACACCTCTTCACTATTGCAATCTCCAGTGATTAATATTGCTCTGATACCATTTAGAAATTTATTAATACTGATAGTATTACTAGATTCTCCCGATCCTTCCACTTAATTCTTTGTGGAAATTAAATTGCCAATTGCAAAACACCTGAAGAAAATCAATCACACATAAACACAATTGTTTAACGAGAAAGCTTAAAGCTAAAAACCCCAACTATCATATATTATGTATATCAATGGAATCATGTAAAAATCTCATAAAAATATTAGTACATCAAGCTCTCAGTACAATCAACAATAATTATACACTGTCATGCAGAAATTTGCATCTCTATGCACCAATTTCTTGCCTCCTGGCAGCCTGCCTCCATTGCGCAATCCCTGCTGAAGAAGACCCTTGAATGAATTCGAATTGGCCTTGCCTTGACTGTGCAATCGTCATTGGCATCTCTAATGTGTGTCAGATGCATTGAATGCATCACTATAGTCACAAAAGATAGTCCATCTCACCCTTTCACCTATCTCTCCACTGGGTCTCCACTGGAACTGACATGCAATTAGTTAACTGTTGTATTTGTTCAGTTGCAAGTGAGTTATTAGTTGTGAATTAATTAACTAATTAATTCACTAAACTCTCACTAGTGTATCTTTCAGTTAGAAATAGATACAACTAGCACAACTGAGTTTAACTCACTTAACTGAGTTAAACTAAATAACAACTCCCATAATTACTCTTCCAACTCTGTCACAACTTTGCCACTTCAGTTCTAACTGAGTCCTCCATGCATGATTCACCAACCACCCTAGGAATTGCGTAATCCCTTCAACCCAATGATTTGCCAAATCTGTTCACTGAAATAAAGTACTCCAAGAGAATAAATTGATATTTATTGTCAGATTATTATTAAGGGCTAATAATAATCGACATGCATCTATTTTTAGATTGACGATCTATAAATAGACTTCGACCAATATTCTAAAAATAGAATTTCATCTATTTTTCACATTTGACCAACCATCTACAAATAGCATCCCGCAACTTATATAATATGTTCACCATGTCTAAAATAGACATACACCTAAAAATAACCTGCGGGCCCCACTTAGTGAAGGTGCTTACTTTTCGCTAAGCTCATCATCTTGTTGAATCTCAACACTGTGGGTTGGGAGAAACCCAGAAGAGGATCACACATTTGGAATGGTTTCATGAAGGTTTGGAATCTATATAATGGGTTGTTTAGATGGAATTTTGGAAACGGATGCAAGATTCTGATTGGGCATCCTAGCATCCGCGACACCACTTAGAATGCAACTATTAACCCATATATGTGTACATATTTGAATAGAAAGGGGATTTTTTTACTTGGCTCAGATGATTGAAAAATGGGAGGATGGGTTCCCGGTATGGAAGAAGTATGAAGAATATGATCTGCCGGAGCCACTATTAGGAGATTGGAAACAATATCTAGATGTCTTAAGGGAAGTGGGTTTATGCCAACACAACCATGGAGATCAGGTACAATGGGGGGGTACAATGCATAAGGGACAAGTAATAAACAAATAAATATACACCTAGCTAATAAAAAGGGAAAATAGTGATAGGAATAAGTGTTGGTTCAATATTTTATGGAAGGAAAAGGTTCAATACAAAATGATCATTCACATATGGTTGGTATGGAAAGACAAAAATCTCACCTGGGAAAACCTCTAAAGGAAAGGTAAGATTGGCCCGAGAATCTGTAGGATGTGTTTTAATGAAAATAAAAAAAAACACACATCTATTTTATAACTGTTTTTTTGCCAGGGTGGTACTTTTTATTTTCAAGCATCTAAATCTAATGCCACCCCATTATACTACCACGAAAGAATACATCAAATGGTGGTATAGCAGGGGGAAATATTTTAGGAGCATTCCCATTTTGTTTCACTAGTTTATTTGGGCTGGTCGAAATTGGTGGATTTTTTAGGAGAGGACATGCACCCCAGACTTGGTTGCCACCCATATTATCAGAATATGGAGCAACACCTCTTATTTTCATGAGCCACTTCGTGACCTTTCAATCAGAAATAGACCTTTTGAGATATACTACGCTGCGGGGTTCTTTGATGGTGTGACACAACTATCGAGATGTGGCTGTGGTGCATGGCTCATGATTTCACCACAATGTCACTACAAAATCTTTTGGTATGGAGGACTAGGCACTAATATGAGGGTAGAGATCCTTGCCCTGTCGGGATTACTATGGTTCACAAAGAAATTATACATTGACAGGCCGTGGGTATACGGGGACTCCAAAGTTCTCATAGACCATCTCAACCACAGGATAAAGCTGGCGCCAGGAAACCTCACAACATGGTTGGAAAGGATAAAATATCTAAGGAACACATTCACTGATATTTCTTTCAACCATGCATTTCGAGAGAAAAATTAGATGGAAGATAGGCTCTCAAAGAAAGGTCTTCATGGTGCATTAAGTGAAATTCATTACGAACTTGTAGATGGAACTAGGGAGGGGGAAAAAGGGATGATAAATATTTTCTGAACCAAATTTTATGTCATTTTTTGGTTTTTTGAAGTTCTGTTATAACATTTTTGTGCAGGACTAAGATACATGATAGATTGTAACTAATTCCTACGGTGGAAAAGGGTTTGGAGAAGGGGAATGGATGTAACTGAAAATGTATAAAGCCTAAATTTCAGAAAAAGGGATATAGTTATAACAGTTTCATGTGTATAAAACTATATGGAGTAGCATCCAGATAAAATGGAAAAGGAAGTAACGAAGGTGGTTGGAGGCCTGATGTAATTTTCTGTAATTTGCACTGGTACTATATATAAACCAGAGTTTTTTCTTGCTGAAAAAAAAAGATAACTTATTAAATTGTTATAAAATATCATAAATACAATTAAGATATTCACATTCAAAATGTTTTGATTATTACATCAAGCTCAATCTGGGTGAACATCTAATGTCATAACATAAGGGTTTATTTTGACAACATAACTACATTATCAGATGAAACAGAGTAACTTATCAAGCGAGAATTGTATCGAGTTCTCACTTTTCAGAGATAGGAAAAAATCATCCTATTTTGAAAAGTGTCAATTCAAAATACACATTTTTTTAGCATATTTTTTATACTTTAAATTTTCTTATGTATTAAGTATGCATTTTTTTAAAATGTTACTGATTTTCATGCTAATTTTGAAAAGTGTTGGTTCTAACATCAACTTCTTTTGGGGATTAATTTTAACACTTTAAATTTTCTAATATTATTAAGAATAAATAATTTTTTAAAAATATTGTTGATTTTCATGCAAATTTTAGAAAGTATCAACTATTATTCTTCGTATATTTTTGACACTTAAATTTTTTTATGTCTCAAGTATATATGTTTTTTTAAATGGTTGTGATTTAATCATTTTTCAAGTTGTCTTTTTCTTCCCAACATGTTTGTTTTTAAGAGTTTGTGTTTTAAATTTTCCTTGCATTTTTTTTTGTAATGAATTTTTTGTTCTTTTGCAGAGTTTTTAAAAATAATAAAAATAAAATTTTGAAGTTAAAATCATTTTTTATATATTTATGTATTGTTAATTAATATTTCAATACACAACAAATAATTATAATAGTATTTAATTTAAATATTTTTATTTCTTTCTTTCTTTTTAATTCTTTTTTATAGATCATTATAGTAATGGTATTTAATTTTAGTTTACACACACACACACACACACCTTGTTATACCTATTTTCAATCTATTTTAATTTAATTTTAATAATTGATTCCTATTTTATCATAAGCTTAATGTCCTTGAAGATGGGTGAAGTGTTCACTTGAAACGTTCGACACATCAATAACAACACGATACTATATACATTGTGAGACACTTTTGCTAAAAATGACATGTCAAATAAACCATTTTTATGGAAAAAATGCAAAAAAAAGTTGAAAAAATAACAATTTTAATGAATTTTATGTAAAAAATTTAAAACATTATAGGTCCATAAAATCAAATTTATTAAGAAAAAATTAGAATAAGAAAATTAAAAAAAATTGGAAAAATAAATATAAAATGTTAAAAAAATGAATATATATATATATATATATATATATGGTCACATTGCTAGTGTTCCTTGTCCCTTAGTTTCATTATTGAAATATATATATATATATATATATATATATATATAAGGTCGCATTGCTAGTGTTCCATGTCTCTTAGTTTCATTATTGAACTTTGAAAGGTATGAACTAGTTTCTACATTTGAACGCCAGTCCAATGTTTTGGTTTAGGATCCATTTCAATTAGAAAAAATTTGTGTTTGATTCTCCAAGCATTGTATCCAGTGTATTGATGTATCATGACAACATTGTCCTATAAAACTAATGGAAGCTTCTTCTTTTTTTAAGTGTCGTTATCTAAAATTTTGATTAGGGATCCATATCCATTAAAAAAATGTTTTACTTTTGATTCTCCAAGTGATATATCTAATGGGTCTAATGGTTAAGAACATGTGCTTAGCAAGTTCAAATTTAGAGCGGTTAGGTATCTACACCTTCCTAGATTTAGTAGTCAAATTGTTGCACATAGGTAGGTCCCTTGTCTCACACATAAGAGAGTCTCATAAGCTAATTTGGTGTAGGCTTGGCTATAAACTTAAAATAAACTTATTATTATTAATACTACTATATTACTGCACAAATAAATAAAAATGAATACCTTTTTGAAATCTTCATTCATTTTTGAATAAATATTTATATCTATTAATAAAATATTTCATGGTTGTAACAAGTTACACTGAATGAAACTTGTTTGGACAAAAGAGCGATGGCGAGCGGCGACACTAGGGTTCACGGTTCAAGGTTTCTTACCTGCGCGATGACAACCTCTCACATACGAACACTGGAATGGAAACAACAAATCGGCCTAGTGGTTTCGGGCCCAAGTAGAGGTTGGTCGGGCATCGGAAATACTCTGCTGCATAACAGACAATGGAAACGAAGGGTGCCTGTAGAACCTGACCTCTCTCAAACCTGTTCGGGCTCGGGGTTTCAGTTACATGGACCCAGTTATGACGAAAAAACCCGTGTGAAGAATACGACGGGGGTTTTATAGGGCGTTGGCCCTCGCACTCTGTTGCTTTAAGGAACCTCGCTCCCAGTGCCAGATATCACCACTGCGAGGTTCACCGCCAGATCCCTTGGCCTGATTTTAGAGGGCTTGGGTGCGATGCACTTGAGGAGGCGACGTTTGGGTCGCACAACAATCTGTTCCAACCCGCGGTTGTAGGTATCCTTTGCTGGAATAATGAACAGGGTCACACATTGCTACCTATCGCGGCCTGGGCTTGCCTGAAACCCTCTGCACAAATCGATAACACTTACCTTAGGGACCCCGAGATACCCACCACACATTTGGAGTCCCCCATCGCATACAAACCCAAAATTGACTCTGGAGGGTGAATACAAAAGGGAAACTGGAACCAGGGATCAGGCAAATGCAAATAATTTTCAAATTTTTATTAAAACCCCTGTTGGGGAAAATATAGTGTTATGGACAGATGCTTTAGAACAGGTGATAGACCTCAAAATGAAAATCACACAAGTTCAGAGATACCCAGTACCATTACAATCACTGATACATGAAGACAGATCATTGCAACACTGCAGAACTATAAAGGATTACTCCATAACCTCTAGCTCCACCATTATTATCAATCTAAGGTTGCCAGGAGGAGGAACAGGTGACCGACGAAAAACTAAAAGTTTTTGTGGAATAGGGGGAGGCAGCACCTCAAAACAGGACCAAAATAATACAAGACCCTCCTTCAAAAACATTCTGCAGGGGAAAAAAAACAAACTACCCCAACAGAACCAGCTGGCAATGCCCCTAGGCCCTACATAGTAGATCAGCTGAATCATACCCCTGAACTGGCCATAGATATACCTGAGATTGATGATCATCGAAATACTTATCAGGCACAAGCACTTATCTGTTGTTTGAATAGCTTCTGACCCAAACCAATGGACCTCTTTCAATGGATATTCAAAAACTGGACTATGGAGTGCGAAATACATCTCTTCTCAAACTGATTCTTTATAGTTAAATTCAAACATCCAGAAATTAGAGACTACATTATCGAGGAGGGTCCGTGCTTTTGGGGTTCTACGGGACTTTACATCAACCCATGGTTCTCGAATTTTGATGCTAACACAATGGTTGTATCCAAAATATCGGTTTGGGTTAGGCTATATAATATTCCCCTACATTTCTAGAGTGACATCGTCCTTCAAGGCATTGGGAATGTCATTGGGAGATACATCAAAACAGATACACAACAAATGGAGGAGAGAATCTTCACCTTCGCACGTATCTGTGTAGAGGTAGATCTCGACAAAGGATTTCCAAAAAGCATACAATTGGTACATAAACAAAAAAATTGGATGCAACATAGGATGCAACATATATACTATGAAAATACAACCTTTAGATGTAGAATATGCAGACAGACTGGTCATCTACAAAACACTTGTCCTGAAGCAAAGAGAGACAATCGAAGAAAGAAGAAGGTCGGAAAATCACCCAAAGGATGGAAATTTCCCCCATGTGAATTAGAGAAGGAGATAGAGGAAGAAGAAGAAGTTCCCACCACAGATGGGAACAAACAGTCAACCATTGTCCCGAATGCACCAGAAAAATAAACTCAGGATCCATTTGAAATACTAACACAACAGGACCCGCCCACAAAGGCACTAGAAGTAACATACAATGGTGGGAACAAATGACATCACTCTTCAGACACCTATGACTCAGACAAGGACGTTGGAGCAACTATAGTAGAAAATCAGCTCGCCCTTGTCTCCCCCACGTCATCTCAAGGAGCATGGCAGAAGGTGGAAAAACAAGAAAGGGACAAAAACATAGTTTTCTCCCCATTGTATGTTAATGGTTTTTGTATGTTATTTTTGAACATCAATCTTGGCTGGTCGTTGGCCTATATTTTCAACTGATGCAACATGTAATTCTGTATCTCATAATAAAATTACAATTTTTCCTGTGGAAAAAAAAAAGTTACACTAAATTGCAATATATTTAATATGTTAGAGAGAGAAATTAGGTTTTTAACTCTTATGAAGAATGCTTTTATCAATAAATAAAATTGTGAAATTAAGTAAATTTTACTTTTATATTAAATAGTAAATAAACCACATTTTTTCTTATGAGTTATTTTTTGGTAAGTTATAATTGTGAGAATTAAGATTTAAAATTTTTCACCCATTTTAAAATATCTAAAAAATGAAAATTTGAAAATGTTGATAAATATAGTTACCATTAGAAACGTTAGACAAATCACAAAAGGCACACAATTCTATTCAGAAAATCTTTAACAAAAATGTTGATAAATTATTAAAATGTAATTTTATCTTACCAAAAACAACTCTTTAAAAATAAAAATCTATCTAATATATTAATATATTTAAAAAAATGAAAATATCGCTCCATTGAAAAAGTATTTTGTATTATTGTACTTGCCGCTGGCAGGTAACTACACATCAAGTTTTTCTTGATAGTGACATTAATTCTCTTTGGTTAGACATATCTCTTCAATTTTTGTATTGTTTGGCTATAGTTAAGTTTTAATAATTTTTTTTTTAAATTTATTTTTCTTGCATTCTATTGGTTTAAGATTTTAAGATGTTATTGCAAATTTCCTTGTAATTCCCGCCATTCAATCGTGCATTCGTTGACGTCCCATATGAAGTCGTACTAGGGAAAATACGTTTGCAGAGCGCTTGTTACAAACATTCGAATGCCAACCCAAGATTTTTTATCAATGCATTACAGAGGCACGTTAGGAGTTAATTATGATTGATGTCAGTTCCAAGGAGTTAATTATGATCGATCTCAGGTCCAACTCTATTGCATTAATTTTTTTATAAAGTAGAGTACGAAATTTAACTTCATGACAACTGTCAATATTTTTAGCGAGTTCAAAAATTATACAAAATTGGATTATTATGGTTTGTTAAATGTGATCATATTAATTCTTTATCAACCCACATCTAAACATCTTACGCCAAGATTCAGGTGTCGACACTCTGTTTTGATAGCCCTGCAACATTTCAATCGAGATAAGGACTTTACGCCTTCACAGCTTCACTTAAAAGCTGACTCCTCACTAAGTAATCGCTTACGGGTTTCGTAGGGTCCTTAGGCAGGAACCACTGCTTACAACGTATCCTGTATACATGCATTCGACAGAAATACTCTTCTTCATACAACAGGTGCATAATTCAATTAGTTGTCATTTACCCTATTTTATATGAGTGTGATCTCATTTTTGAACTTGTAAAAATTCTCTCCTTTTTATTTCCCTAATTCAATCAGATTTTGTTCATCTCATCATCCTCAAAATAAATTAATTACCCACCATCGACAAACAACACTTCATCTTCCCTAACAAGTCAAGTTTAAGCGATGTAATATTCCATAGAAATAAAATGGCCCTAGTGGAGAAAAAATCACTGACTACATAAGCACACGAGCCCTTCTTTCTCCGTTTTACGACGCCATGCCATACTTTTTAATCTTAATAGAAACATCATGTAAAGCTAAGGGCGCTTAAAGGTTTTTGATCTCCCCGCGCACCATTTTTTAGTCTTCTCAAACTTTGTCACTATTGGAATGCAGACGAGAAGCTCAAGTGCGACAATGGCTTCTGATAATGACACCCGAGTGCTAATTGCTCACTGTGAGTCTTCTATCCTTCTTTCCATTTTCGTAAAAGATAATTTCTTCATCTGTTAAGTAGAAACCTAGCTGGATTAGAGTTGGCATTGTAAAATACAGACCTCTGCATGAACCCTAGCTGTATCAACTGCATTTCATTCGGGTTTGTTCGCTTGCCCGAATTTGATACGGTTAAGATTAACTTCAATAAATATGAAATTGAATCTTTCTTGGCCCGAAATCTGCTTTAACGCAACAGTTGTAGTCGTGGGAAGTGACCTAAAGTCCAAATGTCTCAAAATTGGTTTAGCGAGGGGATTTGCCAGGCTTTTTACTAACTGGTGGTCATGTTGTTAATAACCCGAAGGTCTCACATGACCTCATTACTAAACCATTGCACGATAGACGCGACCGTTCTACAGCTTAACTGAGGGTGATGCCAATCCATCAATTCTTTGAGTGTCGGTGTAAAGGTGCATTGGTTCTATTGACCATGGACACAAGCCCAAACCCATTTAGACCCGGGCTTTCTAAGCACCTCGAAGTTGTGAAGATTGAGGGCTTATATCTTCAGTTTACACAAAGGGCCTTCTTATCAGTATTGGATCTTGATGAATGTTACCTTGTGCTTCGCAACCTCGAGGTGTATCTCAAACCTAGGTTTAGATGGGTATGGGCTACTATATTATATAGTATGGTTTGATTGTTGTTATACTGGACCTGTTACACTCGCACCAAATGGTTTCCAAGTGATATCACGTTGTCACATGGTTTGCTTTCAAGTTTATCAATCCATGCTTGAGAATTTCACTGATACAGGTAATTGTAGAAAGGCAATTACATTGCAAAGCAAAATTTAGTTTGAACGCGACGGAGTCAGTTTTAAGTGAAGACCAGTTGTCCCCACAAAGTGTCTTGTTCGCAATCGCAATTTCATCTTATATTATGTTACAATCGCAAATGGTTGTAACATGGCCTGATTGTTAAGTGAAGTCCGGACCCGATACCGTTTATGGACTAGATTTAATTCCTTTATCACGCGTTCGTTCTCAATCGGAATCGGAATATTCAAAATGGCTCATTTGTATTCTCAAATTCCGGATCCAATGCATATTATAGGCTAGATTTCATTTGTTCATCGAGCGTCCAAATCCGTCGTACACCAAAACTTGTTTGCGAACGCGATGAGATATTATGAACTCGATTTAATGACTCATCGCGCGTCCAAATGGCCATGTGATAAGACCTTTAT